>CM055271.1:42719878-42784106 GCA_029237695.1 Conchocele bisecta | reverse complement strand
AATATGTAGGGTTATACAATAATTTCGTTTCATCTTCATTGAAACATCCAGATGATTTAATAAGTTTTAATTTTAGGCCATATTGTTTTGTATTATTGATGAGCAATAATATCTCGTGAAGAAATTATTTAAGACATTTTGGTATAATGAACAGTGGCTGTCAGAGCTCCAGATAAGGTGCGTATTGGCGTATTTTTCGCAATTATTTTAGCTGAATACGCATTGATTATCAAAAGTGGGAGTACAAAATGTGCACAGCAATGTGAAAATATGCATTGAATTTCAAATTGAGTAGTTAGTGAAAATGCTGTCATAAAGTTGAAAATTCACTTAGTTGAGCTGCAAAAAGCAAACAGTGTTTGCTTTTTGCAGCTCAACTAAGTAAATTTTCCTGATCAGTGAAATTTTGTTCAGATACCTCTCCACAACCCTTAATTCAAACTTCAAATAAACACACTCTGACCATCAAATGCTTCGGCGGGCTCAACATGCGGGCCGCGGCCAACTGGCATTTAATAGCCAAAAGTTTGTTGGCAGCAAAACGTGGAACAGACAATAGTGTCAAATCAAATGCCGAAGAATTTCTACCGTTTTTGAGCGGAGTCTGATAAACTTGAATATCAAAAGTAAACTAGTATGGGCAAAAATATAAAATATACATGTTGTACATGTTGTATTTAAACGTAAATTTATGACAAAAAAATAAAATAATATGATTTTCCTTGAAAAAGAATGTGGATTTGTTCACGTACATCATTGCACTGATGTTATGTGATGCTGTTCACCAATTGAGGCATCAGAGCTCCAGATAAGCTTTGTGTCTAAAGCGTACTATACCCCCTGATGTCAAAATCATTGCGTATTTTACTTTTACAAATGAATTATTGATTTTCTTCATTACTAAATAGGAAAAAAAAAATGAAAATCAATGCATATTTTCACATTGCTGGGCGTATTTTGTACTCCCACTTTTGATAATCAATGCGTACAGGGCTCCAGATAAGGAATTATTAATTGAGTATTGTTACTCCATCAGTTCTGAAGCAATTGGGTATTTCAAAATTTTAATTTGGTAAAATTAAATCACACTACTGTTTACACATCAACAGACAGCAATTATTGAATAGTTTGTTTCGAAATGAAAACATATCTTGGCATTTCATTAGAATTGTCTCCTTGGATGTGTTTTCATGGAAAAAATAGAAAAATATGCTCTATTGTGGTCTGTTTATTGTTTTCTGCAGCATGATAAAGGTACCACAATTGTTCTCATTGCTTTTTGATACTCACTACTTCTGATTTCAATTGGGTTTTTGGCAATTTTAATTGGGTATTTACGCAAATACGCAGCTTATCTGGAGCTCTGAGTACGCCCCCAAACCATTGTTTGAGCAATTATTGTGCATTTGGCGACTGTGATTTGAGATAGTAATCAAATAAAAGCCTTAACTGTAGTTTGAACTCCAAACCATAGATTTTAGCAACTTTTCTGTTTACATAATTATTTGCAGTTACAGAGCACAGATAAGGTGCGTATGATAGCAGAATACGCATTGATTATCAAAAGTGGGAGTACAAAATGCTCACAGCAATGTGAAAATACTCATTGATTTTCAATTGAGTAGTGGAAATACTGTAATAAAGTTGAAATTTACGTACTCAAATAAGTGAATTTTTTAATTTGTTTCATTTGTCACGCCTGCTTTAACAGAAGGCGCGAGTATAGTCGCCGCTTTTTCCGTCGTCGTCCGAAATGTCAAAAACTTTGTACAAGCTTCGTCATCATGCTATAACTTTAATATTACTTTACAGATTGCTTGAATATTTGGACACTTGATACATGTATGCATTAGGAACACACTCATGCCACCAATTCACATGACCTTGACCTTTTTTACCTTCAAATTGTTGCTGAAACACATTTTTTTGTGTCAAAAACATTGAACAAGCTTCCTCATCCTGCTATAACTTTCACATTACTTGACGCATTCCTTCAATGTTTGGATACTTGATACATGTAAGCATTTGGAACACACTATTGCCGCCATTCACATGACCTTGACCTTTTTATGCCACTGGGTTTTGAAGAAACGGGTGGCATATAGTGTTTGGACCGTCCGTCTGTCCGTCCGTCACACTTTTCGGTTAACCACTTTGTCACAGTTTCTCAAATATGCTGCAGGTGGCATCCGCGTTCGACAGATGCATTTCTTGTTTACCTTCAAATGTTTGCTGAAACACTTAGCCATTTTTTTGCGTCAAAAACTTTGTGCAAGCTGCGTCATCGTGCTTGTTCAAGCTTCTTCATCATGGTATAACTTTAATATTACTTGACGGACATGTACTTGAACATGTACTTGTACAGGTAATATATGGGATTTAGTACTAAACCCATTGACCCGGCCTTAATTGACATTAGCTGTTGATAGGCCGTTAAACTCCCAACAAACAAAAAACAAACATTACTTGACGGATTGCTTCAATATTTGGACACTTGATACATGTGATCATTCGGAACACCCTCATGCCGCCATTAACATGACCTTGACCTTTTTTGTCTTCACATGTTTGCGGAAACAAGCCATTTTTGCGTCAAAAAGTTTGTACAAGTTTCTTCATCATAATATTACTTGACAGATTGCTTCAATATTTGGATACTTGATACATGTGAGCATTTGGAACACACTTTAAATATTCCCCCATTAACATGACCTTGACCTTTTGTACGTTTACATTTTTGCGGAAACACTTACAGCCATTTTTTGCGTCAATTCTTTTTTACAAGTTTCTTAATCATCGTATAACATTAATTTTACTTAATGGATTGCTTCAAGATTTGGACACCTGATATATGAGCCGCGTCGCGAGAAAACCTGTCTTCGGGAAATTCTTGGTCAAATTAACATTTTGTTACTATGACGATGGTATTTGTATGATGAATTGAATGCTTTTTATTTGATCACGATATCTGCAATATTCATTAAGATATTATATTTTATACAACACCACTATTCAGGTCGTTTGAGCAAATGAGACGTCACGTAAAACGCCACGCCCCAAACGACGTTACAGTATATAGTAAATATACAGGGATCCTCCAGATTATCGGACAAAAATGGCAGTTTTTTAACAATATTTCTCTTAAAATAGCAGCTACGGGAATAAAATTTTCACAGAACAATCGTCGGTTCTTGCTTTCTCAACGCATGTAAACTATTTAGCAAACTGTGCCATCTTTCTCGCTTAAAATCGGGTCAGATCATCAGTCGTAAGATTGCCCCAAAATTAACATCGACAATCAGTTATCCGGACAAACATATAGACTTATCGTCTTATATAACTTCTATTCTCATGTTGAAATCATAATGTTATCGCGTGTAAACGAGTGTAAACAGCATTGTGTATTTCTGCAGAAAAATCAGTCGCCCCCTCGTTTCTTGGAAAACACCGTATTTATAGAATGTATTGTATTTATAGAACAATGACGTAATTGGGCGCACTCGATTGAGCCCCCGCATGACTTTTGTCGTTGTAAACAACTTCTGCACAGAGTTGGGAATGTGTTCAGCAAATGTTACTAAAATGTTTACCATGCCGACATATTATTCACACTGGCATGGAAAAAGCATGCACCTGCATGACTTAGATGCATTCGTTGCAAAATCGGATCAAAAGAATGGCTTAATTAACAGGTATTTTCATTTGTCCGATAAACTGATTGTCCGGATAATTGGTATGACCCCTGTATGGTTAGTGCCGTCGAATATAAAATATATATGAAACCGAATATATTTTATATTCTACCGCACTAATCATATATTTAATTTATACCGCATACTAAACGTAATTGCTTGAACGTGCGTGACGTCATGTTTTGACGTCATTCCCTCGCCATGCGTC
Organism: Conchocele bisecta; assembly: GCA_029237695.1. Classification (NCBI taxonomy): domain Eukaryota; kingdom Metazoa; phylum Mollusca; class Bivalvia; order Lucinida; family Thyasiridae; genus Conchocele; species Conchocele bisecta. Next base: position 42,780,206 of record CM055271.1, on the reverse strand, counting down.
ACAAATCCAGTGACGTGATTCAAAGCAAAATGGCGGCGTCCACGCTAGGTAGATTCGGTGTTGTATCTGATTAAATCTCCGATTTATTTACAATGCACTTCAATATTGGCTCGAGTTAGACTACACAGTTGTCATAATAAGCATTGCAATCATAATGGACATGTCCGTGTCGTTGGTTACGTCGCAAATACTGTTACTGTAAAAATGGACAAAATTCAGCTCGACCGACAGCGACTTCGATTTTAAAATTCGCCGCCATCTTAAATTTGCTGTTCAGACTGACTAATATTAGGCTACTTCAGGTATAACATATTAGGTTACTTCAGATATAAACAGCATGTATTCAACCCCCTTTATTATGCTTTTCAAATAGTCATGGTCGTGAAAATAAGTGTACAGGGATCCTCCAGATTATCAGACAAAAATGGCTGTTTTGTTAGGATATTTTTCTTAAAATAGCAACTACGGGCATACAATTTTCACAGAACAATCGTCGGTTCTTGGTTTCTCAACGCATGGAAACTATTTAGCAAACTGTGCCATCTTTCTCACTTAAAATTGGGTCAGATCATCAGTCGTAACATTGCCCCAAAATTAACATCGACAATCAATTATCCGGACAAATGTATAACCGTCTTATAACTTTGTATTCTCACCTTAAAATCATAATTTTATAGCCTGAAAACCAGTATAAACAGCATTGTGTTGTTTTGCAGAAAACACAATCACCATTCGCTTCTTGGAAAACATCGTATTTATAGAATGTATTGTATTTATAGAACAACTCTGCAATGACGTAATGGGCGCACTCGATTGAGCTCTTCATAATTTGGTGGAAATTCCGCGGTAATGATCGTTTCGTACACTGGTGTTTTCGCACCTGTCGATTGTATCCACGAATGAATATGGGTGCGAAATGGTGTGTAATGGCTTGGGTCCGAAATGGCTTGGGGCGATTTGGCCTTGAAACAATTATTATTTGTTTTTGAATAAGTAGCTCTTCGTTCTTTTTCTATCATGATACATTTTCGCATTCCTTCCTATCTGCTCTGTATTGTACATTGTGTATTAAACAGTCTGAAAATGATATTGGAGGAATGCATCGTATCGTCTGCATACTTCACACGTCAACAGAGTATTGAAACACTCTATAGGGGGCCTCAAATTATGCGCATGCGCAGTGACAGATACAAGCCCCCGCGCGACGTTTGACGTTGTAAACAACTTGTATTTACCTGTATTTACCTGTACCCGCAGCTGGTACCCCTCAGGTTCCCGGCCGCGGAAATGGGGTAAGCGGTATGGCATCCATTACTACCCCATATGTTCTCTTGATGTGTTTGTCAATTCGGTTTTTAAACATGTTTATGCTAGTGGCACTTACTACACTGAGTGGCAAATTGTTCCAGGCCAAGATTGTTCTCTGTGAGAAGAAACTTTTACGTAGGTTTAGCCTGCTGTAGTTCATATAGAGCTTGTGAATATGTCCCCGTGTAGATTCGGTTAGGTTTCTTTCGAATAGGTGATGTTCCAGGATACATTCTCGGCCGGTTAAAATCTTGAAGACCTCGATCATGTCACCGCGATGCCTTCTAAGTTGAAGAGATGAAAGATGTAAAATTCTCAGCCTTTCAGGATATGGTTTTTCTCTTATTTCAGGAATCATCCTTGTTGCGCGACGCTGGACTTTTTCCAGAAGCTGAATATCTTTCATTAAGCAAGGGCTCCAGGCCTGAATTGAATATTCTAGATGGGGCCGTACTAGCTGCTTATAAAGCCTGACGATGATGTCTTTTGTGGACATAGTGGGGGAATGTTTTCTGCAAATTTTACTAAAATGTTTACCTTGGCGATATATTATTCACACTGGCATGGAAACAGCAAGCACCTGAGTGACTTCGGTGTGTCCGTTGCAAAATAGGATCAAATGAATGCGTTTAATTAACAGCTATTTTGATTTGTCCGATAAATTGATTGTCCGGATAATTGGTAGGACCCCTGTAGTGTGTCGTCTTATTTTCATGTTAATTTCAACTAAAAATAGTTTCTTCCATTAATCATGTTGATATTCGATCAGACGTTTTGTTATCCGTGTCCGGGTCCGGATCCTGTAATGCTAGACGATATTATTCATACAAAAACGTGCAGTTTTATATCTGTTTTTGCTGTCCATAATGCAAATTTTCTATTTATATTATCACAATACACACTCACGATTGTATTTGATCAAAATCCGAGGATTTTACTTGATATGTATACTATAATAGACTGTGATACACAGGGGAGATACTTCATAAATTAAATGAGTTAAATACCAGTAATCACACGTTGTGCATGCGTCAATCCATCCGTCCGTCTGTGAATGTCTTAGACCAACTGCACAGTTAATACACCAAGAATTTGATATTCCGAAGATTCATGTGGATACGATATTAGATTTTTAAAAGTTTTACCATACTGCTATTTTTTCATTGACAATGCTGCTACAACCTTTGACGATTAACACGTAACCCCCTAAGTAACTGAAATGAACTGTTTCGTGTTAAGTTTGAGACTTCCATTATGCAGAAAAGGGGGTCATTTTGCAAAAAATAAAAAATATCCTCTAGTGGTGCAGATCACTTTCCATGATACTAATGTCTCCAACATATGTTGCCTTGAAATATCACCCACCGTATCTATTTCTTATATTAACATGACTCACACGTCAGTGTGCATTCAGATTTAAGCTTTTCATATTCAGACAACAGAAATGTCGAATGTTCACGACATCGCCCCGCTTATAGCTGTATGGACCACCTGTTGAAAAAAACCGGACCTTATACTATCTGCAATAAATGTAAGATCAGCGACCCATATCTTGTCGGTAATCGAGAAAGGATTCCCTAGTGACTGAATGGCGGACATCCTACGGTGCATATGCACAGATGAGACATCGTAACATCCATGGCTTTGTTGTTTTTTTGCAGGTAAAGGTTGCGCTAAATGTTAATTTTATACATCACTTGTAGAAAGAAAGAATTGAGTAATAAACTGAAAATTCGCGTGGAGTTAACGAGATCTGAAACATATAGTTGTGCGGGAAACCGAGCCCAGGCTATAACGGTCTACAAATATGCTGCCGACCATCTGTATGTAAATAAAAAATGTAGCTTACACAGAGTTTTCACCTATAAATGGTGGTCAATAGCAGTTAATGTGGACAGTTATCTGTAAACTGTGTCAAAGAAAATATTATATGTCAAAATAACGGAACATAAAAAACACATATCAATAACAGACAAACATTTTTATATGTGATATCAGCAGCAAAATAATAAAAAAAAGTTACCGTTACGCCATTATTGTTAATAAAAACATAATACAAGATGTGCCAGTTTCGACTAAAATGGTGGATTTCGATCATACGACCGTTAGTACGGCAGTTTAACGTTCATCCAATACATTCTCAGCCAGGATCCATGACAGATCGAAGACTGTTTCGTTTTTTTTCGAACAAATACGCCCGATTATAGATATATTCTGTTCGTTAGATAACTTTAACACAACGGAACAAACCTAACATGGCGGTCTGACAAACGTCGATAATTGGAAATCTCGGCTGAAATTACGTCAGTTAAGTTCACGACGTAATATCTTATGACGTCGTCAGACTACCGAAGACAGGTTTTCTCGCGACGCGGCTCATATGTAAGCATTTGGAACATACTCGTGCCGCCATTAACATGACCTTTACTGTCACAGGAGACCTGGTTTGGCCCTCACATACGTCTTTCGCATTTTCTATGTGACAGTTGAATCTGGTTATACCCCTTATGTGAGTATTACGATATTCGTAATCCTATTTTAGGTGAAGGGGCCAAGTGACTTTGGTGTGGTATGGACCTGGCACCAATAAATAAACACTAATAAACAAACAAACAAAATCTTCACATGATATAGGAAACACTTAGCCATTTTTTTATGTCAAAAAGTTCTTCAACCTTGACCTTTTTCGTGTTTTAAGCATGCACTGCTCTGACGGTTTTTATATTACCATTATTATATTTTACCGCAGGGCGGACGGGCGGCGGACAGAACAACTGCATAGATTGTGTAAACAATTCCTCTGAAACCGTTCAGTCAATCGATCTGAAACTATACACACGTCTTCTACACATATTGAATATGTGATACAATATGTATCCAATTCTATATACATGTAATTTCTACTTCACACATCTCTACCTAAATTAGTTGTCACAACAAGAGGAAGACATGATACTATAATTCCAGCACAAAAATATTTACACAATTCCCTAACATTTGATTGGCCCGTAGCAAGTGTCTGTCCAAAATGTATATCCCACGCCGAACTACTTTCCGTAACAGTTAAAATAATTCTTAAGAAAACGGAAAATAAACACATTTTCTTGATGAATTTATTTCAAATGCTGGAATTATAAGGAATGAATGGCCTTTTTGTTGAATTTATCGGGGATATAAACTTGGAAAAGTCGCGGGAATACTGGACGAGGCCTTAAAAAATTACAATTTCCGAAAAAAAAAATCAAAAACATTATTTTTTTCGAAAATTGTATTCCCGCGACTTTTCCAAGTTTATGCCCCGATAAATTCCACAAAAAAGCCATTCATTCCTATAATAAATTTTCAAATTCTCATTAATGTTTCTTACCTTGGTGACAGTTTTCACACTGGCATCTTCGCTGTCTGGCCCGTCTTCGACGGGCGTATTTTGTGACTTACGGCACTCTTGTTGTGATGTTATCTTTAGCACATGCCCATGAAACATTTTCACAGTTTATCAGTTAAATTCTGGAAAATACTAATCAAGACATTTTGTGCGTATGAATACGGCAGCTATCATCTTTAGTTCTCACAGTTAGGTAGCAGTGAACAGTTAGCTGCCAGTTTCGTACAAGTTTTTCTGTGGAGTTTCAAACAGTAATTTATTCTAGAGATAACGTATGTATGGGAATGGGTTTGCACCATCACAGTACATTTGCCTCTGGACGATGATTGAGAAAATATGCAACTTTCAGTCTCTAATTCCGCAAGTGATCAGTTTTTGTGAAGAGGACATATTTCAGTACTTTGATTTATCATTTGTATTATCAATAATACATTTTGTAAATGTTACAGTGAAATCTGGGGGTAAATACTCTTTAGATACAAAACATATCTGGAGATCTGAGTTATTTCCCTTACTCTAAATCAATGTGGCGGGTGTGTAGCTTTGCAACATCCTAGTACCAGTTGTAGCATGCAGAGTGCATGTGACACAGGTTGAAGTAACGGACCGAGGTCTATAAATACATTAAATATGCTTAAAAGCAACAATAAATGAAGAAGAAACAAGAAATGCGTCTGTCGAACGCGGATGCCACCTGCAGCATATTTGAGAAACTGTGACAAATTGGTTAACCGAAAAGTGTGACGTGTGACGGACGGACAGACGGACAGACAGACGGATGGACAGACGTCTGTCCGTCCGTCTGTCCTTCTGTCCGTCCGTCACACTTTTCGGTTAACCACTTTGTCACAGTTTCTCAAACTGGCCATAGCATCTACATAAGTTGCTTAATCGCTTCAATACTTCAACACTTCATTCATTGGTATGTGTGCCACACCTGCCTTTTCATAATTTATATGATCTTCGCCTTTTGACCTTCACCAGGTTACTTAAATGACTTAACAATTTTGGTTAAACCAGTTCGTCACAGTTTCTCAAACTGCCCATATCCGTCATCTACACAAGTTGCTTAATTGCTTCAATACTTCAACACTTCATTCATTGGTATGTGTGCCACACCTGCCTTTTTCATAATTTATATGACCTTCACCTTTTGACCTTCACAGGTTACTTAAATGACTTAACAATTTTGGTTAACCAGTTCGTCACAGTTTCTCAAACTGCCCATATCATCTACATAAGTTGCTTAATTGCTTCAATACTTCAACACTTCATTCATTGGTATGTGTACCACACCTGCCTTTTCATAATTTATATGACCTTCGCCTTTTGACCTTCACCAGGTTACTTAAATGACTTAACAATTTTGGTTAACCAGTTCGTCACAGTTTCTCAAAATGGCCATATCATCTACATATGTTGCTTAATCGCTTCAATACTTCAACACTTCATTCATTGGTATGTGTGCCACACCTGCCTTTTCATAATTTATATGACCTTCGCCTTTTGACCTTCACCAGGTTACTTAAATGACTTAACCACTTTGTCACAGTTTCTCAAATATGCTGCAGGTGGCATCCGCGTTCGACAGACGCATTTCTTGTTTTTATTAATTTATTGATGTTTTTAGGCATATTTAATGTATTTATATACCTCGGTCTGTTACTTCAACCTGTGGCATGTGACTAATGTGTCACAGCTGCAGGATGCAGAGCTCCAGATAAGTTTTGTATCTAAAGAGTATTATACCCCTATATTTCAAATTCAATGCGTAATTTTCTTTTACAAATGTATTATTGATTTTCTTCCTTATTAAATAGGGATCAAATGATAAAAAATAAAACAAATCTAAAAATGCACTTATTTGAGCTGCAAAAAGCAAACACTTGCTTTTTGCAGCTCAACTAAGTAAATTTTCCTGATCAGACTCTGCAGCTGCACATGCTGACCCTGATATGCACAGGTCGCAAAACTGTTTATGTAAGAGTTTCTCAAATCACCTATACTTGAATTTCTCTTTGCCTTCAGCTAATATCTTCATATTGTACACATGCCTTACATAAGTAACAATACATCTTTCCACATTAATACAACTAGTCACCACCCTCCCTACTTATATGTCTCAAATCACCTATAGGGGCCCTAAGTACGTCGACAGACCATATTTTCTAGTTGCACTCGTTTCTGGCCATTCTGAGGACGACGCTTTCTGCATATTAACTCTTTGCATGCTAGCGGCGAAAATATCTGCCAAACAAATTAGGACTATATGTTTTATTTCTCTCTGTAAATACGTCTTGGAATTTCATTAGAATTGAGTCCTCAGGACTCAATTCTAATGAAATTCCAAGACATATTCATGATATTTACAAGGAGAAATAAAAGAAAATATGATGAATTTTTGTCCGTTAGTTTTGAACTATTTATAGCCCACAAGTTTCCCAGCATGCAAAGAGTTAACATGTGACAAACAGCTTTAAAATCGCCATTCAGTTTATTACTACATGCGCCATGATATCTGAAATAATAGCATCGTTTAACTCTGTGCATGCTGGGAAATTTGTGGGCTATAAATAGTTAAAAAATAGCCGATGATAATTCATTATATTTTTTTTTACTTCTCCTTATAAATGACATGAATATGTCTTGGAATTTCGTTAGGGAGGACACAATTCTAATGAAATTTCAAGACATATTTACAGAGAGAAATAAATCATATTCCTAATTTGTTTGGCGGATATTTTCGCAGCTAGCATGCAAAGAGTTAACATGCCTGATCTATAGTAGCAGACGACGTTCAGCGGAATTTGCTGGTCATATACTTTATTTTCTATTTCACTATTGCAGAACAAACTATTTGAATATTTGGGTTGCGACTATACATGTACCTTGTTACTATGGATACAGAAATACACAAATAATGTGCACCGTTCAAGTCATTTTATATATGAATATGTCAACTTACTAGATGTACATTGGTGTAAAATTTCAGGATTCTGCACCTTGTAATAAACAAACTATAACAAAAATCCACATGTTTTGTTATCACCCCACTTATGTGGTCATTCGAGCTTCCGGTCTGTTATTGGAGAAACTGGGCTTGTGGCATGTGTGATTATTGAAGATTCTGGTCTGTGACTAGACATTTGCACTCGAGAGCTCAAGATAAGATTTGTATCTAAAAAGTAGTATACCCCCAGATTTCAAATTCAATGCTCTGGGAGATGAATTCATATAAGTCATATGGCTTGTTTTCGAATCCCACCTTTCTTGTATTGTAATGTATATTGTTATTTGTGATTCATAAATAAATATTGTTTAAACCAAATTGAATGCTTATTTTACTTTTACAAATGTATTATTGATTTTCTTCCTTATTAAATAGGGAACAAAGGATAAAAAATAAAACAAATTTAAAAATTCAATTATTTGAGGTGCAAAACAGCTAAACTCAGTAAATTTATCGAGGAATCTACCGTTTCAGAGTCGAGCCTGATAAACTTGATATCAAAAGACGCTAGCATGGTATACTATTTATCAGGTAACGTTTTTGGCTACAGTATCAGCAATTATGACATTGCTTTTGTTGAAATTAACCCTTTCAACCCTAAGGAACTGGAATGGACTGTGATATGCTAATGTTCCGACCAATCCAATGGTCACAAAATGATTTTCAGATTCGTCCGGGTGTTTTTGTTCTAAGAAATATTAAAATTACTTTCAAAAAGTGCAGATCCTGATGAGCCGGCTCGTTACGAGCCGGGTCATCTGGATCTGCACTTTTTGCATAAACCGCTATAGCGTGATTTCGGGTTCAAAGGGTTAAAGTTGATTGTTTCCGTGACATCTTTCCACGTCATATGACGCTGTTTGAACAATGAACGAAAGGTCAATTTTCAATGAACCCAGTCAAACATGATGAATTCTCCCTCCTTAAATCAAAAGTCCATTGTTGCCCTTTTGAAACACAGGTGGAAGGCTCGGACCTGTATTGTATTTTCACAACTTAATTTGAAAATCCATGCGTATTTTCACATTGCTGTGAGTATTTTGTACTCCCACTTTTGATAATCTGTGCGTATTCTGCTAAAAGTAAAAGTGCATAAAATACGCTAATACGCACCTTATCTGGAGCGCTGTGCAGCATTTCTGGTATATGTGGTCAGTCTACATGGTCTCTATCCTGATATGTGACTGTAGAAATATGGCTTATGGCTCCTGGTCTGTGACTGTAGGTATGGGGCTTATGACATTTGTGGCCATATAGAATAACAGGGTAGTGTCGGTTGATGTTTATCATGAAAGTCTAGAAAACGCGTAGGAATTTCAAGGCTCATCAAGGAATCTCTACCGTTTCAGAGTCAAGCCTGATAAACTTGATATCAAAAGACGCTAGCATGGTATACTATTTATCAGGTAACATTGTTGGCTACAGCATGAGCAATTATGATATTTTTTTTGTTGAAATTAACCCTTTCAACCCTAAGGAACTAGAATAGACTGTGATATGCTAATGTTCCGACCAATCCAATGGTCACAAAATGATAAATTCCACAACAAGGCCATTCAAAAGACCAAATGGGTGGTATATGGTAAGTACAGTATAGTACGAGACAAAGTGGGTAGGGTAATGGGATTTTTTTAATGGACATTTTTTGGTGTCAGGTCCTAGTCTTCCATCTGTGTTTTGAAAGACTCGGTCGCATGTGAACGCTTATGGTAAAATATAAGTTAGAAATACAGAAGGTAAAAATGTTCCAAAATAGCAAACATTTGGTGAAATGGTACTTGGTAAATCATAATGACTTTTATGCATGTTATATATCCCATTATAAGCCATATTCAACTTGATATACAGTGAAACAGTGAAACCTCTCTAAACCGGACACCCTGGGAGCTCCCCAGGGTGTCCGGCTTAGAGAGGTTTCACTGAAAATCAGGCATTTGATCACTCTGAGTCATAGTTGTGTGCTATGCGATCACGAACATACATTATCACATGAGATAAATAACCAAGAAACTCATCAGAAATAAGATCACATATGTTTCCTTGGTGTCCGGTTTAGAGAGAGTCCAATGTATAGCCTTTTCACTACGAATATCTCAAAACATATGCATTTCCTCTAGATACTAGCTACGAAATAGACTGGCTGCATAGTAGATATGCATTGTAATCGTATTCTGCAGCGCATATGCAGAAAAACGTACCTTCAGCAACGGAAAATGTTGTGCGGTCACGAATCAACTGAAACATTCAGGCGCGGATACAGAAATAATTGCAGGGCAATTGCAAGTCGGCGTAGACGACCTCCGCGAAGCGCGATGCGCATCGTAAAGTCTGGGGGTCCTCCCTGAAGAAATTTTTAAATGCCAGATCCCCGCAGATGCGATTTCCTGACACTTACTTAGGCCACGAATTCGTGCCGGGAGCACGGGGGACAGGCGTGTGTGTGTGGGGGGGGGGGGGGTCTGGATCCGCGCCTGAACATTTGGTAAACACTCCGCAGCCTACTTTGGTAAAAAGTCCACTCCCGTAGTACCAGTAACTATGGAACGCCGTAGCTGCCTGAGGTTGTAAACTGCGTGTTGTATTGTTAGAGTAACGTGTGAACTTGTTTACAGAGCATGTTATTATGTTAAACTGCTCTGACAAGACAACATCGCAGTTTAACATAATAATACGTTCTGTAGTAAGTTCACACGTTACTCTGACAAGACATCATCGCAGTTTTACATAATAACGCGCTCATTAGACAAGTCCACACGTAATATGTAATACATTCAGTATAATAATTCTGCATACGTTTAATCATCAAATATATGCAGTCGTTAGTTATATATGAAATAATGCATTTCAGGAAAAATAAATGATTACTCCCTCAAAGTATACTTTACTAGAAAAGTATACTTTGCAATGTTGATGAAATAGGCTACTATAGGCTATAGGTTTTACCCTCACATACGTCTTTGGCATTTTTGTATGTGAAAAAGTGGCTTTGGTGTGGAATGGACCTGGCACCAGGTCCGGTTATTTTAATTTCAGGGCTGAATATATATTTATCTCAATGTAAATATTCCGTTCTTATTTTGGGATTTTCTCCCAGTGCAGCAGGTTAAATGCGGGATCGAACCCGTTGGCCCGACCTTAACTTGCGTTAGCTGTTGATAGGCCGTTAAACACCGGTAAACAAACAAAAAACGTATAATACAACACATCATAATAACACGTTCCGTAGACAAGTTCACATGTTACTCTGACAAGACAACATAGCAGCAGTTTAACATAATAATATGCTCGGTAGACAAAACCACATAGCACTTTAACACAATATTACGCTAATTAAACAAGTTCACACGTTACTCTGACAAGACAATATAGCAGTTTAACATAATAACATGCTCCTAGACAAGTTCACACGTTACTCTGACAAGACACCATAACAATTAACAACCTCAGACAGCTATGATGTTCCATAAGTAACGGTTAGGTTAAACCGTTTATGTACCGTGAATATACAGAGACGTACATGTACGTACATCTAACCATAAATCCCTGGAATATGTTATCAGTAGGTACGTGCTCGGCAATACAAAGCTCGTTACCTGATACAATCTAGCTCCTGGTATGGGAATGGAGAAATAGTGCATGTAATGTGACAGTTACTGAGTTAACTTATGATGGGGGACTGCAGGGGCGGATCCGGGGGGGGGGGGGTCCGGGGTTGCATTTCGAAGAGCTCGAAAATAGGACAACCCCCTAGTTGCGAACGTAACTCTTGAAATTACTCCCGTACGGTACGGGAGTAGATTGCAAGTTACCTTCGCAACTAGACAACCCCGCCGTTCCCCAAATGCTGGATCCGCCCCAGGACTGGAAATTGGGCGTATGACATTTGTGGGCAATAACAGTATATATCTCAAAATAGATGACTGCAAAAAAACAGGGACTTGTGTGTCTAGTTTTGTTCTGACATAAATACTATACAGTCGAACCTGTGCTAAAGACCACCTCCGAATAGCAATCACCTGGCTGTAAAGGACACACTTTTGTTGTCCCAATGGCACAATTGCTATATAAATGACCCTGTGAATAAAGACCACCTGTGAACAAAGGCCAGGTATTTTTACTTCCCGTGGCTGGCCTTTATTGACTTGTAATCCTTGTTCTGACCTACAACTCGATCTGGAAATGGTGTGTATGACATTTGTGGCTATGACAGGAGAAATGTAGCTTATGGTATTTGTGACCAGTGTAACACCTCAGCCCTGATAAAATATCACTCATGTCGCCTGATAACGATCTACATTCTTTGTTAGACCCATGGCGGTGCTTCATTGATGGAATTTCGATTGCGAACAGTGCAGATCCTGATCAGACTGTACGGATGCACAGGCTGATCTGGATCTACACTTGTCGCAAACCCATAATTAAGTACCAGTTTCCCAGTTACTCCCATATGTCACTGTGACCTTTATCTAAAACCAGTGCACACGAATAATACCGCCACATCAAGAACTTTGGCCGTGAACTCTGACCCCGGTCATTTCGCATGTTTTCCATTTGAATGTCTCTAATTTATGACAAGATTTATTGCACCACTTCTAAAGTTTAGGCTAAACTACACAAAGATAACAAATTAGAGCAAACATCCACTTGAGAGGAATAATGTGTCATAGTCGTAAGATTATGAGCGTTTCATTTATTTGCGGGGGAATGAGGAATAAATTAATAACACTAATAACACTGCAAACCTACACCTACTTGATAGAATATCAACATAACTATGTAATACACTCCATTTGAAAAGAGCTAAGTTACTGAGGGAATGATGGTTGCCGGTATACAGAGTGATATTTAGCATTTTCCAGTTACAATTTACTATTCTAACTCAACCGTACCTACCTACCGACAATATATACAAGGGCTATCAACAGATGGGCCTTGGTGTGCCTATAGAGAGGCAGAACATACAGAGAAAAGAAGGTGGTGAAAAAGAAAATATTATTCTTGCTGCACATTTAACTATAATTATCACATTTTTGATACATTTTCGAGTTTTGTTTCTGCATTTACACAGCACATGCGCAATGCACTTAAAGCTCGCGGATTATCTCCTCGTACATGCGGTCGAACCATGATCTAAACTGCATGTGGTCTAAAAAAATGGCAGGCAAACATACACATGAGAGAGATAATATGTCATAAGCTTATGAGCGTTTTTAAATTATTTTCGGGTGGATGTCGGGGGTTGGGGGGGGGGGGGGGGGTGGGGTGGTGGGGGTGTCGATGGGGTGCCAAATAAAACTTACAGTCTTGTATTTAACAAAAACGTTGGATCATCCTTAGTAGATCACTTGGTCGGCTTGGTGATGATAGTGTACACTATAACGTTTTAGACAGGTTGTTGTGCTCTACGAGGTGGGGTGGGTGGTCGGTCGGGCGAACGCGACGTCGTAAATTAACGGTATGGGTTCCTCCTGATAGGAATCACGATTTACCTGGTTTGGCCCTCAGGTACGTTTTTATCTTTGGCTCTTTTGTTACCTGGGAGTTGAGTTGAATTAGTATTGGGTTATTGCCCATTATACAAGTAGTAAGATTAGTACTGATCATACTGCTCTTGGGAGTAGGCTAAGTGATTATGGTGTGGCGAGGACCTGGCATAAGATCAGGGTCATTCTGAGTTCAGGGCTGAATATATTATATTTTGTTTTATTGTAAATAATCAGTTCTGATTTTGGGATGTTCCCCCCATTTGTACTTGCACTTGAACATGTACATGTACTTGTACAGGTAATATATGGGATTTAGTACCAAACCTATTGACCTAAATGACCTTAGCTGTTGATACTGGTAGGCCGTTAAACCCCAACAAACAAACACAAATCTCCCAGGTGGTCTGAGCAACTTCGGAGACATGTGTCAACCTATTTCTTTTTCTCTAAAACGGTGTAATAGGTATACATACAATCTTTTCACCCAGTATGGCGACCACCTTGGCTTGTAAGCAGATATTTAATCAAGAAGTAAGTAGATATATAGTCGTGGAACTTTAAACAAAAATCATATGCACTAGTGTGGGACAAGGATATTTCACCCGAGTGTCAGAATATGTCGTCGGAAACGAGGCTTAGACACGTCAACAACAATTGAAAAACATAAACATCAAATGTATTAGTTATTGTGTGGTGCAATTGTAAGACACATTAGCCATACTATTGCGCTATTAGACAATTTGTCGTTGCTAGATGTGAGACACGCGAGTGTAGGGTGAGACAAGGAAATCTCACAAGGGTGTGACAATGACAATATCCTTGTCGCGGACACCTGGTGGGCGAGAATACTTTGTCTATGAACTAACATTAACAAAAATGCCAATATTAAACTGGATAAACCGTGGTAATCTCTCACCACCCCACAAGACATCCGACTGTAACGAATCCTCGACGGACAGCGATCTCACTGACGTTGCACTCCACACCGTCGTCAAATGTTTCATGTCGAAAAATGCACCAGTTCAGGGCGGATCCATGATTTCAGGTTAGGGGATGTAGTTTACTACATGTTCGAACTAGCACCGTTTGTTCGTCGACCGAGCGGAGATAGGTGGGTCCGGCGGTGTGCCTTCAAGAATATTTTTGATATCTACTCCCCATGGCATTTTGCTGCGTTCTGGCGCATTTTAGAGCAAACATATCTTTACTCATGAATCCGCCCTTGGGTTTCCTGACGAGATGCTACTCGGCTCTACTTGGATCTATCGCACAAACGCATCTTCGTCTAGTAACCGGCGCAAATTTATTGCACCGGTTACTAGACGAAAATGTGTTTATGCAGTATCTTATTGATTTCGCTGAATGGGAATTCGCCAGGAATCTTGCGCCTGTTTCAACGTGAAACATACATGCCCGTACGCAGAGGGGGTGCGAACGGGTGCGTACGCACCACCCCCCCCCCCCCCCCCCCCCCCCCCACACCCATTAACCATTTCAATACCACAGGCCTGTATAGTGCATTAGTGGTATTGGCAAAAAGTGTAGATCCAAATGAGCGGGCTCGTGACGAGCCGTCTCATCAGGATCTGCACTTTTTGCAAGTATTTTCATAATTTTGAGAACAAAAACACCACATGTTCATAAATGGACTGGTATGGAAAATATTTTGTGATAATTGGATTGGTTGCAAAATTAACATATCAAACGCCATTCCAGTTACTTAGGGGTGAAGCGGTTAATCTGCCAAGGTCTGTTTAGCCCTTCGCGCGGTCGATAACGAACCCCCCTAAATTAATTCCTGCGTACGGGCCTGAATGTCATACGCCGGCGCGTAGAGAAACACCCTCCGTTCTACTCCGGCCCAGTCCATGCTTTACAGTTCGCCAGGAAAGCGCGGACGATCGGATTGGATCGATGGCTGACGTCACTGTTCGTGCCGCAGCTGGGCGATCGCACATGTCGGCTCGGTGTTGATGTTTTGATCGGAACCAGGAAATAAATTCAAGGTATGTTTATAACCACAAGTTGTCATGCATTTGATATTGCACTAAGGGCGTTATTAGACTTTCATTAACAGCGTTGAAGTGCCGGTTTTTGCTGATTATGCGACGAAGATTAAATTATGATAATCCGTGTTTTGATTTTCATTTTTGAAGTGGACAGACTGGTGGGTGGGGTAATGTATTGTGTTGGGGAAACTGCACTGGAGTTTGCCTAAATACTTCCATATGATGGCGGTGTGCATAATCACATCGTTGGAATATAGAATCAAAATCTTGCAAATGTTTTGGCTGACTCCACTAAGTCTGCTGGAGTTACTGAATTGTGAATAGAAACAAATTGCTACCTCGCTCCATACCTCTCAAAAGTGATTTTTTTCAATTGGTTATCCGGTGTGTTTGATATATTAGCGATATAAAACTGTCAAAGCTGTATCAATAAATTATTAATAAAGAACATACACATGCAGAAATTGGTTATTTTACCGTGTCCATACAGTGGATATACCTAGGTGCTGGATAATAACGGTAACTGGAATTACCGGAAACCTCTTATTTACCGAAAACCACCGAAATACCAAAAACCCTGTAATTCACTATATAATAACATAAATAAGTGTTTGTTGTGTGATAAATGGTTTGTTTACTATATTATGAGGTATATATGCACTAATTACAAACTATTTGTGTGAAATAAAATGAGCTAGGATCCTCTTGTTTGGTGTTTAATTCCAAATTCAGATCGACTGTGAAATTTACCGTGGAAAACACTCGCAGTTACGAACGGACAGTACTAATAGTCGTTCCTCACAAATAATAGATAATAATAGTATCTTAGGCATGGTATAATAATTATTATAATTACTATAATGATTAAATATTGTGTTTCAAATATGATGCTGTCTGATGTAGATAGAGTTATTTTTCCAGATTAGCGTGATATATATTACGGAAAAAAACACATTCGTTGACTCGATTTACCGGAAAACATCTTCGCTGACTCGATGTCCGTGATTTACCGGAAAACACATGTGTGTGTACAGTATATTATATAATAGTCTGTTCCTCACAAATAATAGATAATAATAGTATCTTAGGCATGGTATAATAATTATTATAATTACTATAATGATTAAATATTGTGTTTCAAATATGATGTTTGTGTATGGCATTATATCAATGATTTACCGGAAAACACGTAAAATCCATTATCTGGAAGCCTCTTATGAGGTGGTATTGGATTTGCATATATTATAAAATGCTATACAGTATGCAAATACTACAACGACATATTGATCACAATGACGTCAGGTTGTCCGTTAATTTTCGTTAAATATGCGTTAAAATTTTCAAATACCTAATATCTCTATAACCGTAAGTCAGAAATAATTATTTATCATCATCCATATTCCATACTTTCATTCTATATGCCATCCATGCGGCCCTAATGCCTAAGATCAGTATGCAAATAATTTCTATATTACATGTGCTAGCATAACACTTATAAAAACAATCTTACAACATGTTCATATTGTATAAAATAAAAATACAATTTCAATCACATACTTCGTCCCGTCTCTTTCGTTACATTCCGTTAGTGTCAGTAAGATACCCAACATTATTATGTCGATATAAATATGGGGTACAGGTAAGTCATATTTTTTTTTTTTTTTAATTTGTCATCAAAAGTCAACATATCTTGATCATATTTGAAACAAATTATTTAATAATTATATGACTGGCCGATTACGACGCCTTGCATACATATACTGTACACACACATGTGTTTTCCGGTAAATCACGGACATCGAGTCAGCGAAGGTGTTTTCCGGTAAATCGAGTCCACGAATGTGTTTTCCGGTAATATATATCACGCTAATCTGGAATCTGGAATCATATTTGAAACACAATATTTAATCATTATAGTAATTATAATAATTATTATACCATGCCTAAGATACTATTATTATCTATTATTTGTGAGGAACAGACTATTAGTACTGTCCATTCTTAACTGCGAGTGTTTTCCGGTGAATTTCACAGTCGATCTGAATTTGGAATTAAACACCAAACAAGAGGATCCTAACTCATTTTATTTCAAACAAATAGTTTTTAATTAGTGCATATATATCTCGTAATATAGTAAACAAACCATTTATGACACGACAAACACTTATTTATGACATTGTATAGTGATTTACAGAGGTTTCCGGTATTTCGGTGGTTTTCGTTAAATAAGAGGTTTCCGGTAATTCCAGTGACCCGGATAATAAGCCTTCGTTGGCAAGTTACTAGAGCTATAAGCATACAAAAACAATCATTCAAAACTTATTCAAAACCTTTTAAAACAATAAACTTATCGTAAAAGTGCTGTGAAACCAGATTTATCTGAAAGTTCTGCTTGTTTCCATGTCGTCCATTTTGTTAACGTATCATCCAGGCATTTGTAGAAAATATACTGTGACCTTAGACTCTGGATTTTTGTTGTTGGGTTATTCTCATCCTGTAGTGTGGCGCACCATCGGATCAGAGTAGAAAATGGTTATCTAAATTATCAGAGGAGTGTATAGTAAACAATTTTTGACCATTTCCTTTACCAGTCATACATGACAATAATATTATCACAAGGCTAATAATCATAATGCAAGATGCTTTCAGATCACGTTTAATTTTCATTTGTGGTACATGCTATTTTACCATATTCATTATGGTGCACACTACAGGCAGGATTTATACCAACACAAGATAATAACAATACAAACTGTAGACTATTATTCTGATAATTTTTATAATCAACAGAACAATAAATTCTATTAAAAACACAGAGTTTATATCTACATCTGTGTAATCAAATATAATTCTGTGTTAGTTTTTTTATTGTTTTTCATATAAGACCCCCCAGTATAATGAGAAGCTCTATTCTGGTAATTTGACAGCTACCAGTCTGTGTTTACATGACATTGACTTCTCAAAATGGCTAAAGAATCCAGTGACGCAGACTGACAGAACCATGCTTTGTAAATATTTTTCAATAATGATGTTTATGAGTGGACAAAAGTGGGAATAGCTGAAATACAACATTTTTAAGGTATTCTAATAATTTTGATTAAAACCTTACATGACCAAGGGCGATGTGGAATATTTTTCTCCATTTGACAGATAGGAGTCTTCTGCAAAAAATGTCCGGGAAACTGACCGTGAAAGTTTCCGTGATTACAGACAAATGCGGTTTACGAAAATTCCCGACGCGGGGGTACTCTCGACAAATGGTTACGCTACTGTATGTTTATCTGACATTTACATGTAGCCCCAATTCTCATTTATTCGTGCTTTCTCATTGATTCATGCCCCTAGAAAACAAGTGAATAAGCATATTCTAAGAATAGTGTTAATTCAAAATTATTTTAAAAAGGTATTTACGTTGTTTCCCACGGTTTTCTAAGTTACGTACAATTACATACAATTGTGATTTATAACCTATTTTGTTATTTTTCTACACACTTCCTTAATCTGAAGAGGGTCTGGTCTGTTCACAAATTATGCATAAAATGTGATATATGTTGATTTTAGGTGAATCTGAGCCCGGTTGTTCAAAACACCAGTTAGCTTAACGGACTGTTAAATCCTTAACGGACTGTTAAATCCTTAACTGAATGGTTAAAATCTCTGTTAAACAGAGATTTTAACCATTCAGTTAAGGATTTAACAGTCCGTTAAGCTAACTGAAGCTTTGAGCAACCGGGCCCTGGACTTCACTATATTTAAATTTGATGCATCTAGGCAGCAACAATTCTTTATTGTACGAGTGATCAAGGAATGTCACTCAAATTTGCAAAATGTTGTAAGGCACGAACCTGCATGATGAGAATTAAGTTTCAAGATCATTTAGGTGACACGGGTGGGTTATTTCTTGGGACTCTTAAGACTTGCATAAACAACAATTGTTTTCCTTATGTGCACTCAGTCAAGTGTTTGAATTTTATGTTGATGTATACATTTTCAGGAATTAATCAGAATATAACACACAATATGAATTTATGTGCTTAGGGACACAGATCCATGAGAACAGTGACTATATCTTGGTATAAAATATACAGTTTTAAGAGTTTAATAAATTTTGACCGGTGAGATGCAACATGTTTGGGTATGCACATCGGTTGCTCACATTTTTTGAATGGGTCGTCCGAACCCCCCAGACTGGCTACGGGCCTGTATATAGACAACATATCGGAGGCAAATTATTGTAGCTAAATTGTGAACAGCGTATGACATGATCAGACTGTGTAGATGCACAGGCTGATCTTGGATGGTCACAAATGTTGTAATGTCACTTTTAATTGGTCGCGACATAAAATTATACAGGAATTTTTTTATCAGCTATCAAATGGCGAACTTTTCAGGGTACGTACGGTTCGGCTCTTTGACTTTGCATTGGGTAAAAGTGGGTATATGCACAGGTTGAAGTAACGGACCGAGGTCTATAAATACATTAAATATGCCTAAAAGCATCAATAAATGAAGAAAACAAATTATTTTTTTTACCCCATCCATCTAATCTTATGGGGAAGGTGTCCAACTTTTTAATAGGCCGAGCCCATAGGGGCTCGAGACAACGGACTCTCACAAATCGTCAACCGAGTTATATCATTGTCGCCTATTGCAGAAGTTGGGACAATGTTAGTATTCCGCAACGATATATTCCCCGAAAAATTTGCGCTATGTCAACGCGTTTTCGAGCTATCGATTGTTTTGTTGTAAAAAAAGTATCATCATTGCTAGGTCGGGAAAGAACGGACACATTTCCGAGGCCGATATTGCTATATGAAGGAGTAAACATCGGGTTCAAAATACACTTTTACGTCGTCCCGGCCCGTAAAGAAACATTTTGCATAGATAAAACATGTTTCCAATCGAACATTTGATCAAACCTACATTTATACCCGTCCTGTGCGTCACGACAGACAATTTAATCACACAGACATTTCTACCATTTCTCGGGAAGCCATTTTGTATAAACATCGTGGGACAGGTTTATTCGCCGGAACTCGTGCACTTACTATGTGGTAAAAAAAACGGAACTTTTAGAAACGGTTATAATTATATTTTATAATACCTATGTTGATGGTAAAAGTATCAAGTTAAAGGTATGTCTCTCTACTCCGATTTCAAGTTTTGTCAAAATATATTTTTTTCTAATAAACATGTTTTGGCAGCATATGAGAATTGTCCGTGGGGTCAAATTTTATGTTTGACCGAATATGGTCATGTTATATGTCAAATCGAAGGTATCAACGAGGCGATCACTCTGGTGCATTTTTTTGTCGAAATTGGATGGCTATGTCATCCAAGATGGCCGCCGAAAGGTCAAAAGGTCGTTCTTTTATTAGATTTAAAAATTCTTCTTCACATGAACCGCTTGGCCCATGGTGGCCAAACTTAAAAATTATGGTCCATGGGTGAAGCATTTTCAGATTTGTTAAAACGGAGATCATCGCTAATCCAAGATGGCCGCCGTCTAAAAATAGCATAAATTCTTAAAAAAAATCTTCTTCTCATGAACCGCTAACCGGATTTCGACGAAACTTGGTAAGAATGATAGATGTACAATGCTCTTTCAAAGTTGTTAAAATAGTGACGCCGGCCTCAAATGGGCCCGTGTGGTCAAATTTTATTTTTGACCGAATATGCTCATGTCATATATCAAATTGAAGGTAACGATGAGGCGATTGCTTTGGTGCAATATTTGTCGGAATCGGATGATTATGTCATCCATGATGGCCTCCAAAAGGTCCATTTATTCGAGATTTTGAACGTTTTTTCTCAGGAACCACATGGCCGATGGCTGGCCCATGGTGGCCAAACTTCACAGTTATGGTCCATGGGTGAAGCCTTTTCAGATTTGTTAAAACGGAGGTCATCACTAATCCAAGATGGCCGCTGTCTAAAAATAGCATAAATTCTTAAAAAATCTTCTTCTCTTGAACCTCTAGCCGGATTTCGACGAAACTTGGTAGGAATGATCGATACGCAATGCTCTTTCAATCTCGCGATATCAAGCATATATTGATCGCGAAAATGTGAAGTATGATCACGAGATTGCGAGACGAAAATACGAGATTCTATCCTATCCAATCTTGCTTTTTCGTAACCTCTCCCCCAGAGATGGAAGATCGCACATTTTTGCTTCATGATCTCATCAACACGCATGAGCAAAACTAACCCGAATTTTCTGTCTGTAACACGGGGAAAGTCGCCCTGCGTTACCTGCATTTTATAATTCGGATTACAGCAAAATATATTTCCAAACGCGGAAGGCGAGATGGCCGCCGTCTAAAAATAGCATAAATTCTTAATTCTTCTCATGAACCGCCAGCCGGATTTCGGCGAAACTTGGTAGGAATGATCGATGTACAATGCTCTTTCAATGTTGCTAAAATGGTGACCCAGGGGTAAAAAATGGGCGTAGCTGGCGGCGGTTCATGAGAACGAAGATTTTGATTAGCGACGACCTCCGTTTTAATTTTAACAAATCTGAAAAGGCTTCACTCATGGACCATAACTGTGAAGTTTGGCCACCTTGGGCCACGCGGTGCGTCTGAAGAAGAATTTTGAAATCTCTATAAAAGAAACGACCGTTTGACCTTTCGGCGGCCATCGCGGATGACATGACCATCCAATTTCGACAAAAAATGTATCAGAGCGATCGCCTCTTTGATACCTTCGATTTGATATAGACATGACCATATTCGGTCAAAAATAAATAAAATTTTACCCCAATTTGACCCCACGGGACCGAAGAAGATTTTTTAAAGAATTTATGCTATTTTTAGAAGGCGGCCATCTTGGATTAGCGATGATCTCCGTTTTAACAAATCTGAAAATGCTTCACCCATGGACTATAATTTTTAAGTTTGGCCACCATGGGCCAAGCGGTTCATGTGAAGAAGAATTTTTAAATCTCTAATAAAAGAACGCCCTTTTGACCTTTCGGCGGCCATCTTGGATGACATAGCCATCCGATTTTGACAAAAAAATGCACCAGAGTGATCGCCTCGTTGATACCTTCGATTTGACATATAACATGACCATATTCGGTCAAACATAAAATTTGACCCCACGGACAATTCTCATATGCTGCCAAAACATGTTTATTAGAAAAAAATATATTTTGACAAAACTTGAAATCGGAGTAGAGAGACATACCTTTAACTTGATACTTTTACCATCAACATAGGTATTATAAAATATGATTATAACCGTTTCTAAATAAAAGTTCCGTTTTTTTTACCACATAGTAAGTGCACGAGTTCCGGCGAATAAACCTGTCCCACGATGTTTATACAAAATGGCTTCCCGAGAAATGATAGAAATGTCTGTGTGATTAAATTGTCTGTCGTGACGCACAGGACGGGTATAAATGTAGGTTTGATCAAATGTTCGATTGGAAACAATGTTTTATCTATGCAAAATGTTTCTTTACGGGCCGGGACGACGTAAAAGTGTATTTTGAACCCGATGTTTACTCCTTCATATAGCAATATTTCGGCCTCGGAAATGTGTCCGTTCTTTCCCGACCTAGCAATGATGATACTTTTTTTACAACAAAACAATCGATAGCTCGAAAACGCGTTGACATAGCGCAATGGGGTATATATCGTTGCGGAATAATAACATTGTCCCAACTTCTGCAATAGACGACAATGATATAACTCGGTTGACGATTCGTGAGAGTCCGTTGTCTCGAGCCCATATGGGCTCGGCCTATTAAAAAGTTGGACACCTTCCCCATAAGATCAGATGGATGGGGTAAAACAAATATTTTTTTTCCCTTCATTTATTGATGCTTTTAGGCATATTTAATGTATTTATAGACCAGGGATCAGTTTACAGGGCGAAGTGGGTGAAATTCTCTCCCTAAATTGTCTGACTTCTCCCTATTTTGAGTTGAGGGAGAAGTTCTTCACTATATAAAACAGAAATTTTGGAAAAAATGGTATATTTTCTCAATTTTTTAGTGAAAACTTCTCCCTATTTTGAAGGGCTAGCTTGTACCCTGTAGACCTCGGTCCGTTACTTCAACCTGTGGGTATATGTGCTCTAGTGTACTATGTTATGAAATTCCTTGATTTCTTAACAGTTTGTATAACGATGCTGGTTATAATTGGCATCAAATTCACTTGTTTTACTGTATGTATACTGGAACAAATTTTGTACCAGTTTGAAGACGTGCTGTAGTTGTTATCTTGTTGTCGACAGCGTTAATTCATGTACGTGCGTACGTACTTGTATGTGCGTGCGTATGTGCGTACATTAGTAACACCTTTCATATTTCATTTCAATATCTTATAAACCACTTCACCGATTTTGATATTTCACCACAATGTGTGTCTGGATGGTGCTTTATTTTGCATATGACCAACGATCAATGTGTTAAATGTTTTGTTTGTTTAATAATTCCAGCACAAAAATATTTACACAATTCCCTAACATTTGATTGGTCCGTAGCAAGTCTCTGTCCAAAATTTATATCCCAGTAAACTCCCACGCCGAACTACTTTCCGTAACCGTGAGGCGCAGTTAAAATAATTGTTAAGAAAACGGAAAATAAACACATTTTCTTGATGAATTTATTTCAAATGCTGGAATTATAAGGAATGAATGGCCTTTTTGTTGAATTTATCAGGGATATAAACTTGGAAAAGTCGCGGGAATACTGGACGAGGCCTTAAAAAAATTACAATTTTCGAAAAAAAAAAAAAAAAAAAAAAAAAAAAAGAAAAAAAAAAAAAAAAAAAAAAAAAAAAAAAAAAAAAAAAAAAAAAAAAAAAAAATGTTTTTTTTAATTTTTTTTCGAAAATTGTAATTTTTTATCGCTTCGTCCAGTATTCCCGCAACTTTTCCAAGTTTATACCCCGATAAATTCCACAAAAAGGCCGTTCATTCCTATATTCAATAACTTGTTTTATTATCAAGGCTGCTAGCGAAGGGATTAGCTTAGTGATAACGATGCCCTTGTTAGTATTCGAGTCCGATTGTTATTTACCTATTCATTGTCCTTTATGCGGCATGTGACTCACAGTTATTTGTAAATGTATTTTGCTGAACACACACTTTTTGCAGGCTATTGAGTCCATTTATGGTTAAGTAACAAAAACACCACATATGGAGTCGGTTATATGGAATTGTTGACGATTATTAACTTGAATACCGGTTTACCGTAACATGCATAAATCTGATACACTGATTACAACAAATACAGTTCTATAGTCAATATCATACCCAAATTTACATAGATTATATCACGTAATATCTGCAATGAGAATTTGTCATTGCGAAAAGGGTTTGCATGTATTGAATTCGCGACCAGCGTAGGCCCAGATCAGACTGTGTGGATACATATTCATGAAGAACAGATGACTTGTTAAACATTTAATTAGCCCCTTTTTGACATAGCTAGTCACATTATAATCGCTGTCTATGTTAATGGAAAATTTTGAGTATGCGGTATATGAATTTTTCTGCACTTGACTGATTTGGTGAGACGTACTACTAATGAGCGATCGTAGGTAGTTATTTCCCTTTGCAAATCTATAGAGATCCAGTTCTGTGTATTTTAGCATTTATTTCTTACTAAACGCCGAGTACAACCATTGATATTATGAACAGAGTAGACTCAGATCAGACCTCACATCTGTGCAGTCTGATCTGCGTCTACACCGGTTGCGATAATATTAACATGTGTGAAAATATGAATCCAAATATAGCATATTTTTCTTATTTTCCATGAAAACACGTCTTGATATTTCATTAGAATTGTCTCCAAGGAAGTCTAATGAAATGCCAAGACATGTTTTCATTTAGAAGCAAACTGTTCAATAATTGCTGTCTGTTGATGTGTGAACAGTAGTGTGATTTTATTTTACCCAAGTGAAATTTTTAAATACCCAATTGTTTCAGAAATGATGGAGTGACACTACTCAATTACTAATTCCTTATCTGGAGCCCTGGAACACAATCTCGAGCAATCTCCCAATATTCAGAAATGATGGAGTGACAATACTCAATTACTCAATTCCTTATGGAGCATGGTACACAAAGAAAAACTAAACCACAGTACCGAGATCGTTTCTAATTTCTCTAATGACGAGTGCTCAGTATTGCAAGCACACATGTATGTCTTTGAGTGGTTGTTTACCTGAACGGCAGTGGGACCTCTATATACCTGGGGGCCGTTTCACTAAACTTCGTACGACTAAAATGTTCGTAAGTGCAAAATTATGATAGTCTGTAAATAACAAGTTAACATTGTTTTCTTGTAAATAATTATTGGATTTACATTTATTGAGCATAGGCTGCACATGCAGCCTATGCTCAATAAATGTAAATCCATAAATTGAAATTTACAGACGATCTTAAATCTGCACTTACGAACATTTTAGTCGTACGAAGTTTAGTGAAACGGGCCCCAGGTCGGTGGTTGGTCGGAAGCATGCGATACTTGAGAGCTAAATTCTGTTATTAAAAGGTAATAAGATTAGTGCTTATCATATTACTTTTGGGGTTGGAACAAAGTGACTGCTGTGGAACGAACCTGGCACCGAACTAGTTTTATAAAAAATAAAATTGATTTTGTGTGATATTTAAGAGCTTTTTAGTTTAAGTATATCAGTCATATAAGAAAAGCTAGCTAGCACCAGAAGCGCATACCAAAGGAAGGTGATTTCATTGAAGGTTAGAAAAATAGAAAACAAACTAAAAAAAAAAAAAAACATAGTCGGACATTCGGTCCGGCGACTTCTCGGACCGGCGGCAATTTTAATGGACATGTCCGACGGACCGACGACTTTCGCGGAGACTGTACTTATGATTGCAAGCACATGTGTCTTGTAGTGCTTGTATACGTGAATTACAGTGGGACCTCTATACACCGGACACCCTGGTCAGGTGTCCGATGTATAGAGGTTCCACTGTATCCTGTTATATTTACAAGCTGGCAAGCAAGCTAAACTGTCTGTCACCAACATTGCAAAGTATGCTTTTCTAGCAAAGTATACTTTGAGGGAGTAATCATTTATTTTCCCCAAATGCATTATATCATATAGAACTAACCACTGCATATATTTGATGATTAAAAGTATGCAGAATTATTATACTGAATTTATTACATTATCACAGCCAAAATGGCTGTGATAATGTAATAAATTCAGTATAATAAAAATCAATAAATTTATCCTTAAATTGAAAATTTCTCACTCAAAGTATACTTTGCTAGATAAGTATTGGTGAACATGGTGAAAATAGGCTACAGGAATACGAATTTTGAAGTTTTAGGATAAATTTATTAATTTGTATTAGACTGAATTTATTACATTATCACAGCCATTTTGGCTGTGATAATGTAATAAATTCAGTATAATAATTCTGCATACTTTTAATCATCAATTTTGATGAAATCGGCTACAGATCATACAATTACGAACGCTCCAAATAAGTGAATAATGCTGGTTTTGTGAGGACAGGCGGACATATTGATTTCCGCAGGAGCAGTGAGAGATGTGATACCAGGAGCAGTGAGAGATGGGATACCAGTAGTAACCTTGTTGTTGTTGTGTAACTGTTACAACATCCTGGCTACATCCTTCTCCTATCTGGCATGGCACCAACTACTCAGGTGTTAATGATTTCCCCAGCAGGGCAACCAGATAAGCAAATAATTCTTGGTGATTCGTTGATCGGCATCCAGTAGCTCCTTAATCTGTCTTGTCAAGTCCGGCGTCACATTTGACGGACGTCCTGAATGCCCAGGACACTATTGCACAATGTGTTCCTTCCGCTTTCAAACATGTTGTACCACTCATAAATTGTTTTCTCTTTCATCTCGGATTCCCCATTAGGGATGGGTTGTGGCCTAGGGGTTAGAACAGACTTTCAATCCAGAGATTGTGGTTTGAAACCTCGCCTTAGACATCAAAAATACTTTCATAGTATTTCTATCCCCCTGTTCTGTCGGATGACTTTAAACTGTGTGTCCCGTCTCTATATTGTTGGTGGGACGTTACACCCATTCACTTTCACTTTTCCCCATAGGTCATCTAAAGCATGTTATTGCTTGTTGTCTAGATTTCTTGTTTAAGACGCAAAACATTATCTCTGTTCTCTGATCGACGCTTATCTTTCTGTTTTCTTAATGGACGACGGAAATGACTGGAAGCAGATGTGACGTCACACATTGTCCATGATGTCATCAAAAATGCGCTGCTAACATCTACTAGTTTCCATGAGCGCCAATTAGTAATTCAATTAACTCCAATGGCTACAAAACACATCTATTCACTATTAACGCATTAAAACACCTGAAAGCGTTGTTTCTAGAAATTGACGTCAACTGCGCCGGGTTACGTGACATAACTTGCCACAGCATCGCGATTACAGCCGTTATTTTATCAAGCACGTAACCGGTGTGTTAATTCAACTCCGTATTGACGGGGATGTGATATATGTATATATTGAACAGATTCGTTGAGAAATGAGCAAGATACGATACCTTACCCAGAACTTTTTCATCACCTCTCGTATAGCTAAACATGTGTGTATGTGCCTAGAGTGTGTATATCAGGATCTGCACTGTTAGCTATTCCATCAATGAAACACACATCATGCATCTAGCAAGCAATATATATCGTTATCAGGCTATTGAAGTGTGCTATTTGATCAAGAGCTTCTCTGGTCACATAAAAGTAGTACTGATCCTACTGCTTTTGAGAGGGGCCAAGTGATTCTGGTGTGGCGAGGACCTGGCATCAGATCAGGATTATTCTGATTTCAGGGCTGAATATATAGTTGTTTTTTTTCTTGTAAATATTCAGTTTTGATTTTGGGAATCCCCCCCCCCCCCCATTTGTACATGTACTTGAATGTACAGGTAATATATAGGATTTAGTACTAAACCCATTGACCCGGCCTTAAATGACCGTAGCTGTTGAAAGGCCGTTAAACCCCAACAAACAAACAAACTGGTCACAAATCCCATAAGCTCCATTTCTCCAGTCACCGCCACATGCTACATGTACTTAAATTAACAGATGACACTCCAGATAAACCTTGTGTAACTACCTTTGATTACTTTATAATTCCAGCACAAAAATATTTACACAATTCCCTAACATTTGATTGGTCCGTAGCAAGTCTCTGTCCAAAATTTATATCCCAGTAAACTCCAATGCCGAACTACTTTCCATAACCGTCAGGCGCAGTTAAAATAATTCTTAAGACAATGGAAAATAAACACATTTTCTTGATGAATTTATTTCAAATGCTGGAATTATAAGGAATGAATGGCCTTTTTGTTGAATTTATCGGGGATATAAACTTGGAAAAGTCGCAGGAATACTGGACGAGGCCTTCCGGCCTTCGTCCAGTATTCCCGCGACTTTTCCAAGTTTATACCCCGATAAATTCCACAAAAAGGCCATTCATTCCTATAGTATCTCTCAACATATTACTACTGAATTAACCCATTGAAGTCTAAGGATACAATAATTTTTGTTGAAAAAAATCTGATTTTCTAGTTTATGTTGTTACCACTCTGCGAGACCGTTCAAATGAGCGGTGACAACGTATACATTCGAGAAGAAATGAGGAAAATAGGGATTTCTTTAGAAAATTTCATACGACTTTAATGGTATCCCATCTGCAAATGGGTTAAGAGTTAAGCAGTGCTCCAGATAAGCTTTTTTTCTGTGAAGAGTGTTGTAGTCCCTGATTTCAAATTTATTGGATGGATATTCTGTTTTTATACGCCCGTTTGAATAATGGGACATATTATCATATGCCGACAGTCCATCAGTCTGGGTGTCTGTCCGATTTACATTAATGTTTCTCGGTACCGATTATCTTTGCAACCCCAAAGTCCGATTGACGTCATTTGCTTGTTTATCACCATCTTTATTTTCATTCTATAGCCCGCCAATGTGTGGCCCAAAAAAATATGTCTAAACTTTTAACTCAAATTTTAGTTTAGACATAATTTTTTGGGTAGCTATATCTCTGTCCGATTGACATGAAAATGTACATTATTACTTGCTTATCACAGCCATATTTTCATTCCATCGTCCATTCATGCGGCCCAGGGTCAAGGTGAAATTATTTAGAATTTTGTGTAAAGTTTTGGAAATTGTCCCTCTTGGGACAATTTCCAAAAACTTTACACGAAATCCTAAATAATTTCACAATGCTGTTGCAATGGAATTTACGATGTAGTTGCCAACATGCTGCTTGCAAAGCTTTCTGAATCCCCCTCGTACCCTAGTTACCTGGTATGCTGTGTTAATTATTTCCCTATTACTGGATGGTCGTTAGCATGCGGCTGTAAACCTTTGTCAAGTACCTGTACCTGCGTGTGCGATTCCTGAGAACGCAGTAAATCGGTGAGCGGAGTATACACTTGATCAGGCTCCATATCTCTGATCTGTGACTGGAGAATTGTGCCTTCATGCGCTTTGAGACCAGCGTAGACAATCGACGTTTGTGAACATCTATCGGCAAGCCCACTCGCAGTTTGATTGTCTGAGCCTGAGCTGCGGCTGCGGTGCAGCTCAGGCTCAGTCAATCAAGCTGCTTGAATTCAAGCACAATAATCACATATTTTGAAAATAATTGACAATATATTGGCAAAGTTAGTGCAGGCGGTCGTGTAGTGATTTATTGTTTAGTTTTTTGTTGGATGCAATATTCGGTATTCCATTACATTCTTTGATACACACTTTTACTGTAATAAAGTTCTAAATATTTTCTTTACGTCTCGCCAGAAGTATATATATTGTGATCACCATTTGAACCGTCTCGTTGAGGCGGTTCAAGTGTCTGGTCACAACATATTTTTTCGACGAGATAGCGGAAAAATATAAACAAAAAAATGTCAAAATTTCCATACACCTAAAAGCGTACTCGAAATATGACGGGTTAACCCTTAGACTGCGGGAAATCTTATAGTTTGCCTTTTTACTCTTTAAAAACATTGTTTGACAGCCTTTTAGAACCATTTCCATTGGAAATGAATGATTTAAAGTGCTAGCAAACCGTGTTTTTGAACAATGGAAAATAAAAAATAAATAAACAAGACGAGAAAAATTTAATTGCACGATAATGTTAGGGTTAAACTATTAACCCTTACTGCGCTAAAAAAATATTTTGTTGTCTGATTATTTTTATTTCCCGCTTTTCTCATCAAAAACATGCTTTAACAGCACGTTAGAATCATTTCCAATTGAAATGATTCTAAAGTGCTGTCAAACCATGTTTTTAGTGAGAAAGAAGACAAAATATGAAACAACAGCAGACAACAATTTTCGGTTCCCGCATTCTAAGGGTTGACTGAATGCAGGCCATGATCAAACTAAGAATCTTTGCAGACTCCGGTCAGTGGCTACACTCGTCACCGAGGCATCCTGTACCCCTTTTGTTTTGCACATCACACCTGTTTTTGATAAGCTGTGCGCAGATTGCCAGCTCATTCCTTACAATACCGATAACCGATGACGCAATCTGTGCTAAACACAGGTGTCAGGAATCAAGATATGTCCCACCCCCTCATATTTTCCATACCATTCGTAGTTACGGTGGTGGGTGTGCCAACGGACAAGTTTTGCGTTCTTATATCCCATTTTCGTTACACGATGGGACAAAAATTTCTTGTCTGTCTTTGTCACGTTTTTTATTCTACTATGCCTTGTTTACCATATTATCGATTGGCTTGAAACGTCATGTGTATGTTTGTTATCATCCATATGTTCATTCACCGCCTCACTCATGCTCCCCCATGCCCAAGGTCAAGGTAGAAATTACCAGTAGATTTTAAATATCAATTCTGAATCGGCAGATTAGTTCTACATCTCTTTAGCAGATGAGTGATTCGCTTCATACTTCATAATGTGCCATCATCCATATTTCAATTTGCACCCCGCCCATTCTCCTATGGTCAAGGTCAAATAACTTACATCCGGTAGATGTGTGTGCATGCTTGTGTAAATTCTTTACTGTATCAGCGATTCAGATTGGCTTGAAACTTCATTTGTATGTTTCTCATCATTCATATTTTCATTCCCCACCCATCCATACTCAAGGTCAAATAACTTTCAAATAAAATTCAAATAAATTTCCGGTTCAGTAAACTCATTCTGCTGTAACTTCTTTACCGTTTGAAGCTTCATATGCATGTTTGTCCTCATCCATATTTTGTTTCAGTATATGCATACAAGTTCCTCTATTCTCCAATAACTTCTTTACTGTATCAAGATGCATGTTTATGATCCAGCCACCACAGCAATAGGATACGTGCCGGTGATGGCATTCTTCTTGAATACACATCCGTCGGTAGATTATGTATAAAAGTTATATATTTAATCCTTTTCATGCTGAGGATATGCCATTATGTTTGCGGAAAATCCTAAATATTTTCCTTCTATGCGCTCAAAAATATGTCACGACCGCCATTTTAAAATTCATACCTCCAGATAAGCTGCGTATTTGCTTAAATACCCAATTAAAACTGCCAAAAACCCAATTGTATCAAAAAGAAAGAAAACATTTGTTGTACCTTTATCATGCTGCAGAAAACAAAAAACGACCACAAATATAGCATATTTTTCTTATTTTCCACGAAAACACATCTTGGTATTTCATTAGAATTGTAGACAATTTTAATGAAATGCCAAGACATGTTTTCATTTTGAAGCAAACTATTCAATAATTGCTGTCTGTTGACTTAAACAGTAGTGTGATTTTATTTTACCCAATTCAAATTTTGAAATATCCAATTGCTTTAGAAATGATGGAGTGAAAATATTCAATTACTAATTCCTTATCTGGAGCACTGAAGGTGACTGTTTTATTCCATTGCCCGCCTATTGCCCTCTTTAACCCTTTCACCCCTAAATAATTGGAATGGATTTTGATATGTTTTAATTTTCCGATCAATCCAGTTGTTGCAAAATGATTTTCAGAACAGTCCATTTACTTAAGGGGCTGTTTTTATGTCTAAAAATATCTAAATTTCTTGCAAAAAGTGCAGAACCTGATCAACCGGCTCATCTGGATGTACACGACTATAGCGGTCTGTAGTTTTTAAAGGGTTGAACATTTTCATGGTATACTTGCTGTGAAGATTTTGACTCTTGGTAAAAAATAGGTGAACTTTTCTGTGTACTTTTACCCTGCTGCGCAAGGACATGTTGTTTTTTTTCTCATTTTATATTATAGCTAATTATCTATATTGAGGTCGTGATAATATCCTATCAGATTAGGAACCTTTGATCAGTGATGGTTCACAAATTTATATCATATACTAGAAAAAGTCGATGGCGCGCCATCGCAATATACCCACTTTCCCCAAATGCTAAGTCCGAAAGGGGGAGATAATCCATGATGGAGGGTCGGATGAAAAATCGGAATTCACTTTGCGCATCTGCAACATGATAACGAAGGTACATACTAAATATCAGGCGCATAGGTATGAAGGTGAAAAAGTTTTTCGAGTTACAAGGAAAAAATGGGAAATTCTGAGTCCGAAAGGGGGAGATAATCCATGATGGAGGGGTCGGATGAAAAATAAAAATCCGAATTCACTTTGCGCATCTGTACATGATAACGAAGCTACATAGCAAATATGAGGCGCGTAGGTATGAAGGTGAAAAAGTTTTTCGAGTTACAAGGAAAAAATGGGAAATTCTGAGTCCGAAAGGGGGAGATAATCCATGATGGAGGGTCGGATGAAAAATCCGAATTCACTTTGCGCATCTGCACATGATAACGAAGCTACATAGCAAATATGAGGCGCATAGGTATGAAGGTGAAAAAGTTTTTCGAGTTACAAGGAAAAAATGGGAAATTCTGAGTCCGAAAGGGGGAGATAATCCATGATGGAGGGTCGGATCAAAAATCCGAATTCACTTTGCGCATCTGCACATGATAACGAAGCTACATAGCAAATATGAGGCACGTAGGTATGAAGGTGAATTTTTTTTTTTGAGTTACAAGAAACGTTACGGACGTACGGACATACGGACGGACGGACACTCGTGACGAAAACAATATACCCATTTTTTTCCCCAAAAAAAGTGGGTATAAAAATGCATGAATTGGCAGAAAAAGATCAGGGCCCCGTTTCACTAAACTTCGTAAGACTAAAATGTTCGTAAGTGCAAAATTATGATAGTCCGTAAATAGCACATTAACAATGTTTTCTTGTAAACAATTATTGGATTTTACATTTATTGAGCATAGGCTGCATATGCAGCCTATGCTCAATAAATGTAAATCCATCAATTGAAATTTACAGACGATCCTAAATTTGCGCTTACAAACATTTTAGTCGTACGAAGTTTAGTGAAACGGGCCCCAGATGCTGAGATCATAAAAATACGGTCAGTTTATTAGGATTGTTAGAGTCGAACCAGCGATATACAGAGCTCCAATATGCGTAGCGGTAATCGGCTATTGTAGCGAGAGCGGAAGTATGACTATTCATTCTAGGATATACAGAGCTCCAGATAAGCTTTGTGTCTAAAGCGTACTATACACCCTGATTTAAAAATCATTGCGTATTTTACTTTTACAAATGGATTATTGATTTTCTCCATTACTAAATCGGGAACAAATGATAAAAATAATATAACAAATTTAAACATTCTCTTATTTGAGCTGCAAAAAGCAAACACTGTTTGCTTTTTGCAGCTCAACTAAGTGAATTTTCAACTTTATGACAGTATTCAATTTGAAAATCGATGCGTATTTTCACATTGCTGTGCGTATTTTGTACTCCCACTTTTGATAATCAATGCGTATTCAGCTAAAATAATTGCGTAAAATAATCAAATACGCACCTTATCTGGAGCTCTGTTTATATATATGTGGCTGTGACTGGAGAAATGGGGCTTATAGGTTTTGTGATTAGTGTATCACCTGATCAAATAACACACTCCTGATCAAATAGCACACTCCTGAAACCAGATGTCTACGACAATTCGAAATTGTGATAAGAATATTTTTTTAACTGCATGCTGGGAAATTTGTGGGCTATAAATAGTTCAAAAATAGCAGATGACAATTCATTATATTTTCTTTTATTTCTCCTTATAAATGTCATAAATATGTCTTGGAATTTCATTAGAATTGTGTCCGGAGGACACAATTCTAATGAAATTTCAAGACATATTTACAGAGAGAAATAAAACATATACTCCTAATTCCTTTGGCGGATATTTTCGCCGCTCGCATGCAAAGAATTAATGACCATTTAACATTATAAATCTGCATTTAAATTTGATTTAGCGATTGGAATTTAGATGTTTGAAGCTTTCAAAAATGATTAAATTATATAGGAAATGGGTCAGATTTCCCCCTGCACTCCACAACAGGGGAGATCATTATAACCTGCAGGTGCGCGAAATGGACGATGTCTGACTTCCAGAATTACTTGGTTAAAACTAAAACGGATGTAGAACTCCATTTAATCAATTGCTTCCGATAGTTTAAGTAAGCTGGAAGCATCCCGTTGTGGTTTCCAAATCTCGAGAAGTTGTGTCAGATATATCTGTACATATATTATAGCGAGACAACTCCTACCCTGGCGACTTCTCAAGTTTGTCACATTGACACTACCGTATGTGCCTGTCGTGGGCTTATTTTGATGTTTATTTAGTGACAACTTTAAATAGTAGTTTATTGCTTGATTTTTATGACATTGCACAGGTGAGTGATATAGGGCCATCATGGCCATCTTGTTTATCATTTGTTCCCTATTTAATAAGGAAGAAAATCCATAATGCATTTGTAAAAGTAAAATAGGCATTGAATTTGAAATCTGGGGGAAGGGCTCCAGATAATGAATTAGCAATTGTCACTCCATCATTTCTGAAGAAATTGGGTAAAATAAAATCACACTACTGTTTACACATCAGCAGACCGCAATTATTGAATAGTTTGCTTCTAAATGAAAACATGTCTTTGCATTTCATTAGAATTGTCTCCTTGGAGACGATTCTAATGAAATACCAAGATGTGTTTTCATGGGAAAATAAGAAAAATATGCTATATTTATGGTCTGTTTATTGTTTTATGTACATGTAGCATGATAAAGATACCACAATTTCATTGCTTTTTGATACTCGCTACTTCTGATTTCAGTTGTGTTTTTGGCAATTTTTATTGGGTATTTAAGCAAATACGCACCTTATCTGGAGCCCTGTCTGGGCGTATTTAGATACAAAACATATCTTGAACTTTGTATTCATGTATTGGTAGTACACTCTACCTAAAAAATCAAACTATATTCAAGGATCATTATATTTGAAATTGCATGAACCTTATGCGAGTACTTAACTCTGATGCATTGAAAACTAGTTGCTTGAAGACATTACCATGATGTTGACGACGTTCAACTAATGAAAATCAGCTTAATTAAGTAGTTTTCATATACGAACTGGCGCTGATGAATAACATCAACATCAATGCAGAGCTCCAGATTAGATGCCTATTGGCGTATTTTATACGAATGAATGACGTTTTTGTGGAATTTATCGGGGTATAAACTTGGAAAAGTCGCGGGAATACTGGACGAAGGCCGGAAGGCCTCGTCCAGTATTCCCGCGACTTTTCCAAGTTTATATCCCCAATAAATTCAACAAAAAGGCCATTCATTCCTTATAATTCCAGCATTCAAAATAAATTCATCAAGAAAATGTTTATTTTCCGTTTTCTTAAGAATTATTTTAACTGCGCCTCACGGTTACGGAAAGTAGTTCGGCATGGGAGTTTACTGGGATATAAATTTTGGACAGAGACTTGCTACGAGCCAATCAAATGTTAGGGAATTGTGTAAATATTTTTGTGCTGGAATTATTACGCAATTATTTTAGCTGAATACGAAAATTGAGTAGTGAAAATACTGTCATAAAGTTGCAGCTGAAATAAGTAAAAGTTTCAATTTGTTATATTTTGTTTATCATTTGTTCCCTTAGTATTTAGTAATGAAATACGCAATGATTTTGAAATGAAATCGGGGTATAGTACGCTTTGGACACAACGCTTATATGGAGCTCTGGGCTTATACAGCACTTGATTTTGTCATCCCCTCGCCGATAGGCAAGAGGGGATATAGCGTTAACCCATGTCCGTGCAGGCATACATCAGTAACACATTCATTATAGGAATGAATGGCCTTTTTGTGGAATTTATCGGGGTATAAACTTGGGAAAGTCGCGGGAATACTGGACGAAGGCCGGAAGGCCTCGTCCAGTATTCCCGCGACTTTTCCAAGTTTATATCCCCGATAAATTCAACAAAAAGGCCATTCATTCCTTATAATTCCAGCATTCGAAATAAATTCATCAACAACAAAATGTGTTTATTTTCCTTTTTCTTAGGAATTATTTTAACTGCGTCGCACGGTTACGGAAAGTAGTTCGGAATGGAGTTTACTGGGATATAAATTTTGGACGGAGACTTGCAACGGACCAATCAAATGTTAAGGAATTGTGTAAATATTTTTGTGGTGGAATTATTTTTCAATAACTTCACCGCTTCACCGATTTTGATAATATTTGGCCACAATGTGTGTCTTTGTGCTTTGTTTTGAATACCACCCATGTCTGACCGCCCAAGGTCAAGGTCACTGAGGACTTACGTTCACCTTGTTTGTAAGGCTAAAGTTTTTTTCGTTTATTCAATAACTTGAACACATTTTCTTGATGAATTTATTTCAAATGCTGGAATTATAAGGAATGAATGGCCTTTTTGTTGAATTTATCGGGGATATAAACCTAGAAAAGTCGCGGGAATACTGGACGAGGCCTTAAAAAAATTACAATTTTCGAAAAAAAATTAAAAAATTTTGTTTTTGTTTTTTTTGTTGTTTTTTCTCGAAAATTGTAATTTTTTATTGCTTCGTCCAGTATTCCCGCGACTTTTCCAAGTTTATACCCCGATAAATTCCACAAAAAGGCCATTCATTCCTATAACTTGTTTTATTATCAAGGCTGCTAGTGAGGGGATTAGCTTAGTGATAACGATGCCCTTGTTAGTGGTCAGAATATATTCAGTTAGGAGTCAAGGTCCAATCGGACTAGACTGTTCGCGAACATTGCAAATTGCCTTTTGTCATCTGAGAATCCAACTGAGGTTAAAGGTACATGCCCACTCAGTAGGCACAAAATGTTCTTTATAGGAATTAAATAAGTGTATAATTGTTTCACTATTCCACCAGTTCTAAAAGTTACAAGTGCCCGCTATGCAGATATAATCATTTAGTAATAAATATTTTACTGACGCGCGGTGGTATCAGGCTATTTTCATATGCAAATGAGGCAATTTTTTAATTATTTATACTAATTAAATGCGTCATCTGAAAAAATAATATTTTCGACAGATTATTAAGTATGATCATTGCACATCAAAATATAAATACAGATAATAAATAGTATTATCCGTTAACATTTTAAGGAAACACGGTTATCGCCCCTGATATCAGTGTGAACATTTATGTCTGGTATAAAATGTATAATAATGCCAATTAATACGTGGGGTAATGGTGAATGAATGTTTATTTGGCCAGAAAATGTCTCAGATGATGTCCCTGATATAAAGAACATTTTGTGCCTACTGAGTGGGCATGTACCTTTAACCCATTTCAGTCTTTTGTTTATTTCTCCATAAAGGTATATGTTGTTACCACTCATTTGAACCGTCTCGTCGAGACGGTTCAAATGAGTGGTAACAACATATACTTTCGAGATGAAATGAAGAAAATAGGATTTCCCCCCCTAAAAAGTTTCATACTACTATAAGTGTATCCCGTCTTTAATGGGTTAACAGCAAAACCATTTCTCATAATATTACATTAGATAACCTGCACTTGTGGTTAATACTTCAGTAAATAATCCTCTTACACGCTGGCAGCACTTGGGATATTGGCAATGTTGAAACGTTCTGCAGCAAAGTTTCTGGCATATTTCATGGCAACTTTGATCGTCTGTGATGTAATCTT
Organism: Conchocele bisecta; assembly: GCA_029237695.1. Classification (NCBI taxonomy): domain Eukaryota; kingdom Metazoa; phylum Mollusca; class Bivalvia; order Lucinida; family Thyasiridae; genus Conchocele; species Conchocele bisecta. Next base: position 42,741,979 of record CM055271.1, on the reverse strand, counting down.
TGATAAGTGGACTCGCAAGTCTTAATTTTCATGCTGAGGATACGCCATTATGTTTGCGCTCAGAAGTATATGTCGTGACCACCATTTGAACTGTCTAAAGTGCTGCCAAACCATGTTTTTTATTAAGAATAATGTCAGACGGCAATTTTTGTTTCCCGCTGATGTAAATAAAATTGTTGTCTGCCAAACTATGATTTTGATGAGAAAAACAGAAATTAAACAACGGCAATTTTTCAACATTGAAAGGGTTAAAGGTGAACTCTAGTAGATACAAAGTACAACAAGGACATCGTTATTTCGAAGCTAATCGCCTCGCTGACCGCCTTGATAATAAAAAACAAAACAAAAAACTTTAACACATTTGCCTTACAAAGCCTTACAATACAATCAAGGTGAAAATAAGTCCTCAGTGACTTTCACCTTGGGCCGTTGGACGTGGGTCGTATGCAGAGCAAAGCACCAGCCCTAGACACACATAGTGGCCAAATATTATCAAAATCGGTGACGCGGAAGTGAAGTTATTAATTAAAAAATACAAAGGTGTTACCAACGTACATTCCTACATGTACGCACGCATGCACACACGTACATATATGGACTAACGTTATATCGCCTCTTGCCTATCGGTGAGGGGATAATAAAGGTTGCAGATTACCATGAGCGTAAGTATGGTGGATAACAATATTGGACTTGGTGCAAATAGGCCGACCTGTCTTACGTCAGTGAGAGAATGATCACAGATTGTTCTGGTGTGTCAGACACAACCTCTGTCGGATAGACGGAATACAACATCACTGTTACTAGGTAACTATTATCCCTTAGAACGCTGGGAACGAAAAATTGTTGTCTGCTGTTGTTTTATATTTTTCCTTCTTTTTCATTAAAACATGGTTTGACAGCACTTTAGAATCATTTCCGTTGGAAATGATTCTAAACTGCTGTCAAAGCATGTTTTTGATGAGAAAAGTAAAAAAATAGACAGCAGACGACACAATTAATTCAGGGGTGTAAGGGCTAATTCACTATTTGTATGGAAAATATCTAAATATTTCTTACTTGTTTCTTCCTAAAAGTCGATACTGTGCTTACCGTTCAATTTTGATTGAGTACTTTAGAGGAGTTATAATTTGTCCAAGAACAAGGTCACAACTGTATTGACAGATTTAACCCTTACAGTGCTGAATTAAAGGGTTCTCTGATGTTATAATGTTTATTTAATTTTGTTGCTTTGTATTCTGGAGAGAAAAAAATGCTAGTCGCCACTCTGTCGGTCCATCTGTCTGTCTGCATGTCTGTCTGTCTGTCCGAGATTTGGGTTAAGTTTTCGGGTACATACTAAACTCCGTAACCGTAAGTTGGATTGGCTTGCAACTTGATATGCTTATTTATCATCATCCATATGCTCATTTTTATAATAACCCACCAATGAGGCACATGTTCTCAAGTTCAAGGTCAAATGATTTAGAAATCAGTGTTACTGATTTCTTGTTTTTCATTTTTTGTTTCAGTACTTGTCGTTGTTGTTGTAACCACATATTCATACACCTTGTATATTGAGGACATCTATTGTATACGTGTATTGTATATTGCATAAGATTGGGCTTAATTCACAGGGCTATTAAATGCGTTTACAAAATTTACAATATTTTTCATAAATAAAGTCAAAAGTTAACAAAATTACATGCGGAATATAATTGTACTCTGAAAATCTTGTCAACTTTTTACGCCATTTACGAAAAATGTTGTAAATTTTATCAACTTATTTCAAGAAATTACGCAGATGTCTGAAGGTACAAAATCACATGGCATGTCTCATATAAGTCCGAGAAAATTAATTTGCAGATTCTCAACCCACCGCCCGTATTGTTAATTGCTAGATTATTTTCGTGAAAATACTGTCATAAAGTTGAAAATTTACTTAGTTGCGCTGTGTTTGCTTTTTGCAGCTCAAATAAGTGAAATTTAAAAAAAAATAAATTAATTTGTTCCCTGTAATCCATAATTCATTTGTAAAAGTAAAATACGCATTGAATTTGAAATATGGGGGTTACATAATACTCTTTAGATACAAAACTTATCTGGAGCATGTATAAATACCTATGCTGGTAATAGTCCTCAATGTGTACCTTTTTTGCGTGCACTCGGTCAGTATTAAGTTGAATTGGCTATTGATTAGCTTGTCAAGTTTGATTCATGAAAGCTTACCTAAATCTGATTTGGGATCTTTAAGCTGTACTTTATCACGCCAAACCGCACAATTTGCCTTTTACCACCAGTATAACCTTATAGATCCAGGGTTCAGTTTACGTGACTTCTCTCTATTTTGAGTCGAGGGAGAAGTTTTTCACTATATAAAACAGAAATTTTGGGGAAGAAATGGTCTATTTTCTTCTTTTTTTTTAGTGAAAACTTCTTCCTATTTTGACGGGCTACTGCTTGAACCTTGCAGATCTAGCACAGTGATTGTCTTTATAAGATGTAATTTTCATTGCATAAATCCATCCTGTGTTTCATATTTACACCGTTATCTAGATCAAGACGTGTTTATGCAAACTGCGTAGACACAGATCAGACTGCACAAGTGTGCAGTCTGATCGGTGTCTACGCTGTTTGCAAGCGACAAGGCATTTTTCTCGTGTCCTGATAAAGACGTTTAAACTCTAAGCGGTGACCATTGTTCATACCCTGGCATGTTAGGTGATTGTCATTATAAGTCGGCTTTTGGTTTGGTCGGAAATAGATTAACAACACCTTGGATGTCAGCTGTTCGTTCCACTCAGTGTGTGACAAAATCACTCGCTCTGATACGTTTTACTGGATTAGTTAGAAGTTTACGAGATAGGTTGTGGATGTAGATATATTCGAGATTTGTCCGTTGGAATTGATTATTTTCATTGGACGGTAAGGACAGATAACAGGTTCATTTATGTATAATGAAGTGAAGGTGAACCAAAGGTTGTTTGTAAGTTATCCAATTACAAACGGGATACACTTTAATTATAGTAGTATGAACCGTTTGAGAGAAAAAATCCTTTCGAAAGTATAGGTTGTTTAAAAATTTAAAACTTACTTTCTTTATTTCTAATCCGATGTATATGTTGTTACCACTTATTTGAACCGTCTCGTCGAGACGGTTCAAATGAGTTGTCACAACATATATTTTTGTTGAGAAATAAGGACAATTGAACAGAAAATATTTGAATGCTTGGCTTCATATACACTGGCAGGTATGGAGATAACAATTAACAAATTTAAAAATTTAAAACCATTATATGTTGTTACCACTCATTTGACGGTTCAAATGAGTGTCCAAATGAGTGGCAACAACATATACCTTTATCGAGAAATAAACAAAATAATGAGATTTTTTCAACAAAAATTATCGTATCCTTAGCCAAAATGGGTTAACAGACCTACCCATCGGCACCTGTTTGAAAGTGAGGTTATCAAAATGTGGGATCATTTCCATCCAAGAGGTGGTATTTTGGTAGGTTTGTTGAGTTATTTTCACTGCTAGCCTGCAAAGAGTCCATCCAATTAACAGCTGGTTTGATCTTCATTGCCAGTTGCCGGCATGTTTTCCTGGTTTCTGGTGACAGGAGTCAAAATCTTCCCTGCAACTTCCGGCAGACAGCTGTTGTGTGTGTGAAATCCATTCATATTGTGCAGGTTGAATTGACATTTCCATTCACGCTTATTTCCATTTCACGCTATTTGCATGCTGGGAAACTTCTCTTTTGTTTTCTATTCGATTCGATTCGGCTCATATTTAAGGGTGGGAATTGGCTTAACCCTTTCAACCCTAAGGAACTGGAATGGACTGATATGCTAATGTTCGACCAATCCAATGGTGACAAAATGATTTTCAGATTCGTCCATTTATGAAAAGGAGGTGTTTTTGTTCTAAGAAATATTAAAATTACTGTCAAAAAGTGCAGATCCTGATGAGACGGCTCATCTGGATCTGCACTTTTTGCATAAACCGCTATATTTCGGGTTCAAAGGGTTAAATATGAGCCGAATGGAATTTGTTTTCTTTATAAACTATGCTATTAACCCTTAGACCGCTACTCACAAGAATTGTCGTCTGCTGTTGCTTTTATATCTTGCCTTATTTCTCAATAAAAACATGGTTTGACAGCACTTTAGAATCATTTCCAGTGGAAATGATTCTAAAGTGCTGTCAAAGCATGTTGTAAATTATTCTAAAATGCTGTCAAAGTATGTTTTTGATGATAGAAATGTTTGCAAACAGTGTAAATCCAGATGAGCCGGCTCATGACTAGCGAGTATCAGAAAGCAATTCAAATTTTGTGTTACCTTTATCATGCTGCAGAAAACAATAAACAGACCAGAAATATAGCATATTTTTCTTATTTTCTAAGAAAACACATCTTGGTATTTCATTAGAATTGTCTCCAAGGAGACAATTCTAATGAAATGCCAAGACTTGTTTTCATTTTGAAGCAAACCATTCAATAATTGCTGTCTGTTGATGTGTAAACAGCATTGTGATTTTAATTTACCCAATTAAAATTTTTAAATACCCAATTGCTTAAGGAAGGCACACACCAAGTTTCAAGTCCGTACTTATTACGGTTACAAGTTTTACTTCTTACAAGCCAAATTTGGCAACTTCTAAGTCAAAAAGGGGGAGATAATCCATGACCCAGGGGTCGAATAGAAAAAATCAAAATTAACTTTGAGCATCTGCACACCATAAGGAAGGCACACACCAAGTTTCAAGTCCCTACCTATTACGGTTAAAAAGTTTTACGTCCTACATGAAACGTGACGGACAGACGGACGGACACCCGTGACGAAAACAATATACCCATTTTGCTTCAAAAAGTGGGTATAATAACTATTTAAATGATATCAAAATATGAAAATACTATCGTAGCAGCTGCCGAAACTTTGTGATAATTTCAGGAAATTATGTTGAATTTTGTCACAAATTTCAGAAACGATGCAGAATTGTGAATTTGGGAGATATTTTCAATAAATGATGTCGAGAATTTGCAATTAAATTATGTCATACTAGATGCAGAATTAACCTGTTCTAGGATGGATATAATTACAGTAAAATGAAAATTTGGAGAATTTCTTTTTGCTGTTTTCTCTATTTCTTCTCGAAAGTACATGTTGTTACCACTCATATGAAGATGGTTCAAATGAGTGGTAACAACATGTACTTTTATGAAGAAGTAAATAAATTATAATCAGATTTTTTACATAAAAAAAATAATGTAGCCATAGACCAATGGGTCTACTATGTAATTGTTGCCAATTGTTGATGCCATTAATTGTACTGAAAATATCTTGCAATCAATTGTTTTCTATGTCTATCGACGATAAGGTACACTATCCTATGTTTTCTTTCTTATTGCATTGCTATTCGGTGGCTGGGATTGTCAGATCATCGTAATAAATAGTTGCTGTAATAAACTCCTTGTGTAGCCAGAGGTTATACGTGCTGATCATTAGTGATGGAAACCTTCCTTTGTGCCATCGACTGATAAAAACTTCCTTACTACAAGTGTCACCAGTAGTGTTATGCATAACTCGAGCCCGAGGGATGTTTTCCCACCTCAGACCCGTCTCTATATGGCCTTAGCAGTTGCTGGGACGTTAAACCCATTCACTTTCACTTGCCATGTAATTTTTGGCCAAGTTACAGAATGATGCAAAGGTCATCATATAATATGGGCCATTGTGTGAGAATTTCTACCATAGCAATTATTACGCTGACATAGTCGACCGACCGATCCATGATATTATCTCCGAACACGAACACCAGAAAACTGATTTGTAATAATGGAAATATAAATAACTACAGTGCAACCTCTACAACAGTCACCTATGGGAAGACTCAAGACTGGTTGTTATAGAGAGGTGGCTGTTGTAGAGAGGTGGGTGGGCTAGAGAGGTGGGTGGGCTGTTGTAGAGAGGTGGCGGTTGTAGAGAGGTGGCTGTTGTAGAGCGGTAGCGAGGTGGCTGTTGTAGTATCTTCCACGCCTATGGTATTTAATTCCAAAGCTCTGCCATTATAGACGATCATCCTTATAGAGAGGTGGCTGTTGTAGAGAGGTGGTTGTTATAGAGAGGTGGCTGTTGTAGAGAGGTGGCTGTTGCAGAGAGGTGGGTGTTATAGAGAGGTGGCTGTTATAGAGAGGTGGCGGTTGTAGAGAGGTGGCTGTTGTAGAGAGGTGGCTGTTGCAGAGAGGTGGGTGTTATAGAGAGGTGGCTGTTGTAGAGAGGTGGCTGTTGTAGAGCGGTAGAGAGGTGGCTGTTGTAGTATCTTCCACGCCTATGGTATTTAATTCCATTTCCAACTTGCTTCATAGTTTTTGATAGTAAGACAATGATGCAATGGTTGAACCTGTAGTGAAATATATACCTGTAGTGTGAAATATATACCTGTAGTGAAATATATACCTGAAATATATACCTGTAGTGAAATATATACATGTAGTGAAATATATATATACCTGTAGTGAAATATATACGAAATATATACCTGTAGTGAAATATATACGAAATATATACCTGTAGTGAAATATATACCGTAGTGAAATATATACTTGTAGTGAAATAGGTATGTGAAATATATACCTGTAGTGAAATATATACCTGTTGTGAAATACATACACTACTGTCTGTTCCTCGGCCAATCGGTTTTGATCATTTAACCTTTACATTATTTTATTTTTAGTTTTGTTATTTCTCAATGAAAGTTTATGTTGCGTACAGAGTCATTTGAAAAGGCAAGATGTGCAAACACTAGGTCCAGATGAGCCGGCTCCTCCAAGCTGTCTCATCTGGATCTGCAGCATTTACCAGTTTTATTCACCTAAATAATCCACATTTTGTCATTAATGGAATAGTCCAAAATTAGTACGTAAAAGCCGATGTAGAATATCCATGGCGAATTGAAAGAGTTAACCCTTAGACCGCTACTCACAACAAGTGTCGTCTGCTGTTGCTTTTATATCTTGCCTTATTTCTCAATACAAACATGGTTTGACAGCACTTCAGAATCATAATGATTCTGAAGTGCTGTCAAAGCGTGTTGTAAATTATTCTAAAGTGCTGTCAAAGCAGGTTTTTGATGATAAAAATGGAAAATAGACAATAAACAGCAGACGACAAAAAAAATAAGATAGCTGTCTAAGAGTTAATGGAATAGTCCAATAATTAGCATGGAAAAGTCAATTAATGTTGGATATTCCGGGGTGAAAGGGTTAGTTCATAATGATTTATTATTATATTAGATCTAGGTCTGTTTCTTGTACACATTATAGTGCTATTTTGCAATCGTTCTCTTGTTACAAAACTGTTAACCCTCACTACGCGGGAGACGAAGATGGTCGTCTGCTGTTTTTAATTTTTTGCCTTTTTCTTAACAAAAACCCTGTTTTGACAGCACATGCTGCCAAAACAGGTTTTTATCGAGAAATATTGAAAATAAAAGATTTCCAGCAGACGACAAAATTTAGTAATGGTTAAAGAGTTCAATGGAATGTGAATACGTCTTGGCAGAACTTCGAGACATTTGGTAGTTTTGTAAGTTACCTTTTGTCAACTTGTATCATGTATCATGTGCTTCGAAATTTGGCAAAAATTCCATTTATAATGTCTGGTTTAACCCTTTCAACACTACATGCCTGTATAGTGGTATTGGCAAACAGTGTAGATCCAGATGAGCCGGCTCGTGACGAACCGTCTCATCAGGATCTGAACTTTTTGCAAGTAATTTCACATTTTTGAGAACAAAAAACACCCCCTTTTCATAAATGGACTGGTCTGAAAATAATTTTATGACAATTGAATTGGCTGCAAAATTAACATATCCGAATCCATTCCAGTGACGTTAGGGGTGGAAGGGTTCAGATATTGGCCAAGCTTCAATTCCATAAGGCCGACAGCCACCATACTTGCACACATACCCGGTGATCACGGCCCAGTGGTATGTATCACAACCCACCGCCAAACTCATGTGACCTTGACCTACTTTTGCCCGTTTACTTAGCAATTTTCCCTGAAATATTGTCGCTGTGATAAAATTCAAATGTGTTGTCGCAATGTACAGATTTACTTTGAAGGTTAACCCTCACTACGCTGAATTAAATTTTGTCGTCTGCTGGAAATGTTTTGTTTTTTTTCAATATTTCTCGATAAAAACATGTTTTGACAGCACATGAGAATCGTCTTTACTGGAGACGATTCTCATGTGCTGCCAAAACAGTATATACCACCGTTTCGAAGAAACGGGTGGCATATAGTGTTTGGACCGTCTGTCTGTCCTCGTCCGTCGTCCGTCTGTGTCCGTCCGTCCCTCCTCTTGTCCGTCGTCCCGTCGTCCCATCCGTCCGTCTGTCCGTGTCCGTCCGTCCGGGCACATTAGGGTACTTATGTGGCTAGCCCCACAGGGTTATGGACTTAGTAAAGGATAGGGTTGGTTACAATTAGCCACCTAAAAAATCCTTTTATGTGGCTAAAATCGTTTTATGTGGCTAATTTTTAACATGTGATAAGCCACATAAGTATAGTACTGTAAGAACGTCCGTCTGTCCGTCCGTCCGTCTGCTCTCCCTGAAGTGACGTGGGGTGATTCACCAGTACATGACATGCATGTGGGGTTTTTGTTGCATGTGGGGTGCACCCCATACGCAACTATATCTTAATGAACTCCATCACTTCTGAAAAGCCCAAAAAAGCAATAAAAAATTGACACCCCAGAGGGTGATGGTCAAAACCGTCCGTCCATCCAAACCCCACAAACAATGGCTGACTAAATTTCCCCACAAGTACATATTGTACTTCACTGATCAAACTGATCATTGATCAAACCCAAATACCCCACAAGTGCATGCAGGATACATAAGAAAACGAGAGCAAGTTAGTATAGGGGAGATAACACCTTTAGCATTGTTTTCACCCCACAAATAGCACCAGAAAACCCCAAAAGACTTGGCCAAAAACCCCACATGCAACAAACCCCACAACGCCACTTCAGGGAGTACGTCCGTCTGTCCGTCCGTCACACTTTTCGGTTAACCACTTTGTCACAGTTTCTCAAATATGCTGCAGGTGGCATCCCGTTCGACAGACGCATTTCTTGTTTGTTATGAATTAAGGCAAAAATGAAAAACAGCAGACGACAATTTTCGTCTCCTATGTATGTGAAGGTTAAACAAGAGAAACATATTTTGAAATAATGTGTATCCTGGTTGCAATGTGAAATATAGATTTGGTACCAAAATTTGAAAAAAATATATTTGTATATGCCCCCCACCCCCACATGACCTTGACCTTTTATTACCTTCATAATGTCGCTGAAGCACTTATATTACAAACATAATATGTATTTTCTGTTTTTCTTACTTGGGCCATAATAAAATAGGTGTCTCGCAATAGGCAAGATCCCATTCCGATCGCTTAAATCGACCTGACTGGAATAGTTTAATACCGATTTAAACAAAATAAGTCTCGTTTTCGGTTCGTCCAGGTGTCTACCAATGGTCAGCGTTTTAACCTTTAGACCGCTACACACAACAATTGTCGTCTGCTGTTGCTTTTATATCTTGCCTTATTGCTCAATAAAAACATGGTTTGACTGCACTTCAGAATCATTTCCAATGGAAATGATTCTGAAGTGCTGTCAAAGCATGTTGTAAATTATTCTAATGTGCTGTCAAAGCATGTTTTTGATGATAAATATTGAAAATAGAAAATAAACAGCAGACAACAAATAAACGATAGCGGTGTAAGGGTTAATATATGACTAGCACGATCTGAGATGAAAAACATCGAAAATGCAGGGATTGGAGATGGGAAACAAACATTCCAACTCATTTAAACCGTCTCAGTGAGATTATTCATATGAGTCACAACATTATAAAATTACTTCGGTACGTACATGAGAAAAATATTTCAAGGTTTGTCAGAAAAATAGTGCATCCTCAGCATGAAGTTGGTTAAAGCAACTATGTGGCTGTCACTGGAGAAATGGGGCTTATGGGATTTGTGACCAGTGTATAATCCAGATCGAATACTCGTGTAGCCTGAAAACGATCTATACCACTACATTGTTAGAAGCATCACTCAGGTGTTTCATTGATGGAATGGCGACCAGTGCAGATCCTGATCAGACTGTGCGGATGCACAGGCTGATCTGGATCTACACTGGTCGCAATACGCATCAGCCCCATTTATCCAGTCGTAGCATCATATAGAGTTGAACACCGTTGTTCTACGAGTTGACAATAGAGATCCGTCTTCGCGTCGTTGTAATGGTATCACCGGAAATTGGTTTGTGCATTGCGGCATGTAGAACTGGACAAATTGAGCCGGTCGATTATATCCTCGTTTTGTGCGAAATTCGGTCACATATTGTCTGTATTATATATAACCCTTCCAATGCTGAATTAAATGTTGGTGTCTGCTGTTTATTTTCTATTTTAACCCTTAGACCGCTATCTTAATGTTTTTGTCGTCTGCTGTTTATTTTCCATTTTTATCATCAAAAACATGCAACATGCTTTGACAGCACTTCAGAATCATATTGGAAATGATTCTGAAATGCTGTCAAACCATGTTTTTATTGAGAAATACGGCAAGATATGAAAGCAACAGCAGACGACAATTGTTGTGAGTAGCGGTCTAAGGGTTAATATTTTTTCTTGTCAAGAACATGCTTTTTGCAGCACTTTTTTGCTGCTGAATTTATTTTGCTGTCTGCTGTTTATTATCCCCTCGCCAATAGGCAAGATGCGATACAGCATTAGTACATGTATGTCCTTTGTGACGATTTTGATAATATTTGTCCACAACGAATGTGTGTCAAGGGATGGTGCTTTGTTTTGCATATGCCCCATGTCTGACCGCCCAAGGTCACTGAGGACTTACGTTCACCTTGTTTGTAAGGCAAATGTTTTATTTTTATTATCAAGGCTGCCAGCGAGGGGATTAGCCTCGTAATAACGATGCCCTCGTCTTCTTTTCTATTTTAATTTTTTTTCTCCTTATCAAAAGCATGCTTTAACAGCACTTTATAATCATGTCCACTGGTTGTTTTTTTAAACATGCGGTAATTATTCTGTTTTGAGGGCTGAATATATATTTTTACATGTAAATATTCAGTTCCGATTTTGGGATTTAATTTTCCTCCATTCGTACAGGTGAAATACATGTTTTAACCCTTACTACGCTGAATTAAAAGTTGTCGCCTGCTGGAAATGTTTTATTTTCAATATTTCTCGACAAAAACCTGGTTTTGACAGCACATGAGAATCGTCTCCAGTCTCATGTGCTGTCAAAACCAGTTTTTTGTTAAGAATTAAAGCAAAAATGAAAACCAGCAGACGGCAATTTCCGTCAAACAGCGTAGGAAGGGTTAATCCAGTTTAACCGGCCTATAGACCACAAACCCACCATGCATTCCAACAACAGTGGGATTATGGTGTATTAACCCTTGGACCGATATCTTAATTTTTTTGTCGTCTGCTGTTTATTTTCTATTCTCCATTTTTATCATCAAAAACATGCTTTGACCGCACTTTAGAATAATTTACAACATGCTTGGACAGCACTTCAGAATCATTTCCGTTGGAAAGGATTCTGAAGTGCTGTCAAAACATGTTAATAAGCAAGATATAAAAGCAACAGCAGACGACAATTGTTTGCGAGTAGTGGTCTAAGGGTTAAGCTTTGTGGAAATAGCCTTGACATCTCCGGACAGTTATGATGAACCTATGTTGAAGTAAACAACCACGCATTTAGAAGTAGTCGGGCACCTTGGCACCTGAATTCTGTCTGTCCCCTGTTTGACCGTATACAGAAATGTCAATGGTGTAATTGTAATTGTATAGCCCGGCCAGTGTGATAATGGACATTTAATTAATATGTCTCCTTGACACTTGGAATGCAGTTTACACCAAACCAAGGTCAAACGGACAAGCCCACGGCCTCTTGCTGCAGAAAGGATCACTTTACCACTAAAGTTTCCATGTGACTTTTGTCCATTTGTCCAATGTCAATATGAGCTATTCGTGTCAACGGAACTTCCGTGAGCTGTTATTCAGAGCTTCAGATAAGCTTTGTGTCCAAAGCGTACTATAGCCCCTGATTTTAAAATTATTGCGTATTTTACTTTTGCAAATGAATTTCCAATAGCTTATGTCTATATAGATTTCATGTATACAGTAAATACTACACTATGAATTATTTGTTAATTTATCATAAAACATTCTATTGTTGAACAAAAATAAGGGGACAGATTATTTTGACTGGTAGTGTTGTGGGGGGGGGGGGGGGGGGGGGGGGGGGGGGGGGGGGGGAGAGAATTGACTAGTTGAAAATCACCCCGGGGGGGGGGGGGGGGGGGGGTGGGGGGGATTTTGGGCCTCCGGCTGGCTGGCCGGCCCAGAATCCCCCCACCCCTAAAACTAATATTTTATGTCTATATAGATTTCATGTATACGGTAAATACTACACTATGAATTATTTGTTAATTTATCATAAAACATTCTATTATTTAATAAATTTCATACCCGTAATGGTGTATTCTGAAATGAATGGTTTTATGTGTCTGTCGAGTTTCTTATGTCAACAAGTTTCATATGAATACCGAATAGTCATCACAAATGTTAGAATATATTTCTTGCATAAGCACAACATCATTCAATGCAGCTGTAAAAATCACATTGTGTGGTTTCTCATTTGCATATTTATTACACTGGTGTATTATATTGTTAACCCTTTCGCCCGTTGTAAGTGGAATGGATTTTAATATGTTAATTTTGCAATTAATCTAACTGGCACAGATCGAAAATTCACTTGCCAATACGAGGACCTGGCATCAGATCAGGATTATTCTGATTTCAGGGCTGAATATATTGTAAATATTCAGTTCGGATTTTGGGATTTTCTCCAAATTTGTACATGTACTTGAACATGTCCATGTACTTGTACAGGTAATATATGGGATTTAGTACTAAACCCATTGACCCGGCCTTAAAATGACCTTAGCTGTTGATAGACCGTTAAACTCCAACACACAAACAAACAAAACGAGCGGACGAGTGGATTTGTCGAGGCCAGTATACTTTGAGGGAGAAATTTTCAATTTTAGGATAAATTTATTAATTTTTATTATACTGAATTTATTACATTATCACAGCCAATTTGGCTGTGATAATGTAATAAATTCAGTATAATAATTCTACATATTTTTAATCATGAAATATATTCATTTGTTAGTTCTATATGAAATAATGCATTTCATGAAAAATAAATGATTACTCCCTCAAAGTATACTTTGCTAGAAAAGTATACTTTGCAATGTTGGTGAAATAGGCTACTGGATGCTCCGAGGGTTTTGTCACCTTTTGACATGTGGTTGATCTGGTTAGCTGTTGTAAGTGTGATAGATACTGTTTAAGATTATGCAGTGCTCCAGATAAGGAATTACCGTAGTAATTGAGTATTGTCACTCCATCATTTCTTAAGCAATTGGGTATTTCAAAAGTTTAATTGGGTAAAATAAATTATTGAATAGTTTGCTTCGAAATAAAAACAAGTCTTGGCATTTCATTAGAATTGTCTCCTTGGAGACAATTCAAATGAAATATCAAGATGTGTTCATGGTAAATTAGAAAGAATATGCTATATATGTGGTTTATGTTTATACCTTTTGACATGCGATAGATAATGTTTGAGATTATGTACTGTTGTCTTTATCATTGATGTTGTCTTTATCATTGATAGCCAGCCACAAAAGTAGTGAACAATCACGACACACTCGTTTACATGCATTCACTGTAACACTGACCTCCATTGGTTGTGAAGTTACTATAGGAATGAATGGCCTTTTTGTGGAATTTATCGGGGTATAAACTTGGAAAAGTCGCGGGAATACTGGACGAAGCGATAAAAAATTACAATTTTCGAAAAAATAAAAAAAAAAAATATTTTTTTTTTGNTTTTTTTATTTTTTTTTCGAAAATTGTAATTTTTTTAAGGCCTCGTCCAGTATTCCCGCGACTTTTCCAAGTTTATATCCCCGATAAATTCCACAAAAAGGCCATTCATTCCTTATAATTCCAGCATTTGAAATAAATTCATCAAGAAAATGTGTTTATTTTCCGTTTTCTTAAGAATTATTTTAACTGCGCCTCACGGTTACGGAAAGTAGTTCGGCGTGGGAGTTTACTGGGATATAAATTTTGGACAGAGACTTGCTACGAGCCAATCAAATGTTAGGGAATTGTGTAAATATTTTTGTGCTGGAATTATTAGCACGTACTAAATTATAAGCTTGCACTTAATTTTCATTCGTGTTCATTCTAGGAGGGGCCATGGCCCTATTTGTCATAAATGGCCCCAAGAATAATTAGTGAGGGGCCACAATGGTCCATAACTTTTAGAAATGGCCCAGAATTATGAATCCAATGGGCCACCATTTAACCCTCACTACGCGGGAGATGGAAATTGTCTGCTGTTTTTAATTTTTGCATTAATTATTAACAAAAAACTTGTTTTGACAGCACATGAGAATCGTCTCCAGTGGAGACGATTCTCATGCGCACTGGAGACAATTCTCATGCGCTGTCAAAACAGGTTAACCCTTACAATGCTGAATTAATTTGTTTCGTCTGCTGAATATTTTTTATTTTTCCATTTTTCTCATCAAAAACTTGGTTTGGCACAACTTGAGAATCATTTCCAATGGAAACGATTCTAAAATGCTGTCAAACTATGTTTTTACTGAGAGAAAAGACAAAATATGAATTATCAGCTGACGACTATTTTCGGTTCCCGCATTCTAAGGGTTAATGTCGAGAAATATTGAAAATAACACATTACCAGCAGAAGACAACATTTAATTCAGCGTAGTAAGGGTTAATATCCGAGGAGAAATCGAACGGGAACAGCAGAAATAATATGACAACATGATTTATAACCACATGATGTATACTTAACTCTACAAGGTAGTTTCATTGTATTATAAAGAATCTGACATAAATGAGGACTAGATGTATGAATCATAACGAGAAAATAATTTTCTGACGAAAAAGACTCATATTTTTGTGATGGCTCAGTTTGAGCCAGAGATGGTCTCGTTGTAAAATGTAGATGGGCCATTGGCTCGATATGCTGGAATTCTAGATTGAGTCCGGACATGGTTTTGCATGGACGCATATATTATCGCTCCATAACGTGGCTCGTAATTATAAAATTCCAAGAGCATGTTTTCTCAATTGGAACTCAAGACACTCTGGACAGCATAGTTCAGTTTTGATCGACGAAGCTTGCTGATTTTGATTCCCATCTGTATATGTATGGCCATGTTGTTGAACAGACCTGCACATAGCCAGGGCTCCAGATAAGGTGCGTATTTACGCAATTATTTTAGCAGAATACACATTGATTATCAAAAGTGGGAGTACAAAATACTCACAGCAATGTGAAAATATGCATTGCTTTTCAAATTGAGTAGTGCAAATACTGTCATAAAGTTTAAAATCTACTTAGGTGAGCTGCAAAAAACAGTGTTTGCTTTTTGCAGCTCAAATAAGTGAATTTTCAAATATTTTTTTTCTTAATTAATTTTGTTCCCTACTTAATAAGGAAGAAAATCATAATACATTTGTAAAAGTAAGATACGCATTGAATTTGAAATATGAGGGTATAATACTCTTTAGATACAAATCTTATCTGGAGCTCTGCATAGCTTTGTTTCTTACGAAATCAGTAAGTAATAAATAGTATATTAAATCATCACTATAACTACTTTAGAATTGCATGTCGGGGACCGACTATTTAACCCTTTCTTTCAACACCAAGTAACTTAATAGGATGTTCCATGCCAATGTTTCACGCTATTTCATTAATTTTGTTCATTCAAATTATCCCATTCTTCTAAAAGGGTAATCTGTACGACGTTTAAAATTATTAACAAACAGTGGAGATCCTGAAATCTGGATCTGCACTGTTTGCAAACATTGTCTCTATAGAGGTCTGTGGTGTTGAAAGGGTTAAGTCCCCATCCGATAGGACTAGGCTAGCACAAAGTTGTCTTGCCCAAGGACACGCCAAATTGGCCTTTCGGAGCGGGTTGAGGTGGGAATCGAACCAGGGGTCTCCCGATCTGCAGTCCAAAGCTCTACCTACTGAGCTAATCCGGCCACCTCAGACAGACTGAAATGGGATAAGACTGGTTTATATACTGTATTTATGCAATCCATGGAGATCAAAACGTGGAAAGTCGGATCAAAATATGCTATTTTCACATACAAACGACATTTAAAACAATGTTTTAAATTATACTTTTGTATGTGAAAATAACATATTTAGAATGCAAATATGGGAGAGGGGCTACTGCTACTATTAGAGAGGGGGCTACTATTAGAATAAACATGATATATATTTGCAGGTGACGAGGTCACGGCGCCATGATGGACGGCTCACCATCGTCACCGGAGAATGGTCTCCAAGAGAATATGCTCGAGTTCTACGACCACCACCACACTGGCCAGCTCCTGTCTCAGGTAACACACTGGACATTATCCGAATCTCGTCATTCAAGAATTGAAGTCAAATGCTGAATATTTTGCCAGCTCCATGCTATGCTAAGACGGAGGCGATCCTTCATGTCAAATGCAGATCTTTCACCTAATACACACTAGTTAGTATGTAGGGAAAAGTTTAATAAAATACCAAAACCATAACCTGGGCCTGTACTGTGTTTGTAAGACTATTTGTTACAACCGGGCATTTCTGTTCTTTGTTTACCAGTTGGGCTGCAATGGCGTTTATGTGATGTGATAATTCAAATCTAATACCGGGGATTTCGCTTACCGATACATGTACATACTTTCCTACAAACATTTTATCTACATGCAAGTATGAAGGCAAAATATACAGTATTTGACTTGGAACAAGTGAAATACTGTAGATTTTGCCTCCATACTTGGATGTAGGGGAAATTTGACAATAATACCAAAACCTGGGCTAAAGGTTATACAACTTTGAATTCAGAGCACACTCATGCTTGGCTCAGGTGAGTGACTCGCCCGAGTTGAGCACAATTTGAATTGAGCGCGGTAAAAGTATTTTTTGTGGTAGTGAATTGTGAAATGAGGCTTATGGGTTTTGTGGAGAGTAGATTCTGATCAAACAGCATACGGTACTCCTGTAGCCTGATAACAATATTGCTAGAAGCATAACGGGTGTTTCATTGACGGAATGACAAACAGTGCCGTTCCTGATCAGACAGGCTGATCTGGATCTGCATTGGTCGCTAACCCATAAACCCCATTTCTCCAGTCACAACCACAGATAACCTCGAGCATTTCTGTTATCTATTTCAGGGGTGGGAATTTTCAGGATATGTCCTGATAATTACAGAAAAATACTAATGTTTCCAGATGGGAAGCACACTTTTATGCATTTGTCTTGTTTGTAGGTTCAAAAATATATTTGCAGTGCTCCAGATAAGGTGCGTATTGGCGTATTTTACGCACTTATTTTAGCAGAAAACGCATTTTTATCAAAAGTGGGAGTACAAAATACTCACAGCAATGTGAAAATACACATTGATTTTCAAATTCAGTAGTGAAAATACTGTAATAAAGTTGAAAATTTACTCAGTTAAGCTGCAAAAAGCAAACGTAAGTAAATAAGTGAATTTTTAAATTTGATTTATTTTTTATCATTTGTTCCTATTGAATAAGGAAGAAAATCAATAGTACATTTGTAAAAGTAAAATACTCATTGAAATTAAAATATGGTGGTACATGTATCTGATTATCTGGAGCCCTGTATTTGTTTTCAGGATTTATCATTTGGAAATGTCCCCATCTCTGTATTTTATTTACCAGTTGGGGCTGCTACACAAGCAGGGACGGTTCTGCGATGCGATCCTCGTCGTCGGCGAGCACGAGATGAACATCCACCGAGCTGTGCTCGCGGCGGCCAGCGGCTACTTCCACGACCTGTTTCACCGCGCCGAGGAGGACGACCGCGGACAGACCATGTTCAAGCTGCGTGACATCGACTGCGACTGGGACAGCTTCAAACTCGTGCTCGACTTCATATACACTGGCAGGTATGGAGATAACGATTAACAAATTTAAAAATTTAAAACTGTTACTTTCTTTATTTCTAATCCGATGTATATGTTGTTACCACTCATTTGAACCGTCTCGTCGAGACCGTTCAAATTAGTGGTCACAACATATATTTTTGTTGAGAAATAAGGACATTTGAACAGAAAATATTTGAATGCTTGGCTTCATATACACTGGCAGGTATAGAGATAACAATTAACAAATTAAAAAATTTAAAACAGTTGCTTTCTTTATTTCTAATCAGATGTCTATGTTGCTACCACTCATTTGAACCGTCTCGCCGAGACGGTTCAAATGAGTGGTCACAACATGTATTTTTGTTGAGAAATAAGGACAATTGAACAGAAAATATTTCAATGCTTGGCTTCATATACACTGGCAGGTATGGAGATAACAATTAACAAATTTAAAAATTTAAAACCGTTACTTTCTTTATTTCTAATCCGATTTATATGTTGTTACCACTCATTTGAACCGTCTCGTTGAGACGGTTCAAATGAGTGGTCACAACATATACTTTGGTTGAGAAATAAGAAAAATAGTAAAGAAAAGAGTTTGATGGAGGGCGAGACATCGACTGGGACAGCTTCAAACTGCTGCTCGACTTTATATACACCGGCTGGTAGTCAGATTTGTTACGTAAAGTTGACTTTCACAATGTAATACGTCAGAAGAAGCCATACTGATAGTTGTTGTTGAGATTGCTGCAGGCTAACGGAAGAGTGAGCTTATACATATGCATTTTGTATTTGTACCCATCGTTGTATTATGTAATCTATTGTATACCTCGTGTGTCACGTATGTGACTTAGAGTGAATAAAATGTATTGGTATTGTATAAGACAAGCGCCTAAAGCACACCTTAAGCACACGAAGGATCAAAAATGAATATTTTCTTTTTTTTAAACAGCCAAAAAAGTCTGGTCGGCGGCATATTCATAGGTAAGGTCGAATTGCCCGCACCACAAGACTTTTTAGGCCTTAACAAAATATAATGTTTTTTTACTATATTTCTCATCAGGTGTATATGTGGTTACCTCCATTTGAATGAGTGCTCACAGCATATACTTGGGTTGAGAATAAGGACAATAGAACAGATAATAGTTCAATGTTTGTATACATATATAGAGAATCGTAGGTTAGTGCCGTGAATGGGAAAAAATATCTGGCAAGGCTCAAGAATTTCTTTATTTCTCATCAGAAGTATATGTTGTGACCACTCATTTGATCCGTCTTGCCGAGACGGTTCAAATGAGTGGTCACAATATATATTTTGGTTCAGAAATAAGGAAAATAGATAGAGAATAGTAGGTTAGTGCCGTGAATGGGAAAAAATATCTGGCAAGGCTCAGGAAACGGGATGGGCGAGGCTCTGCCGAGCACATCAGGTTTCCGTGCTGCGCCAAATGGCTGTAAAATGCAAAAAATAGTATTGACTGGATATCAAAAATGTTTCACGGCACATACGCACTGTGTTGACGGGATAAAACAGTGTATTATGACTGCACTGTGATGAAAAGCATAATGGGCGAGACACAGGCGGGTACATCTTCAAAGTGCTGCTATGTACACAGGTATGGTCAGATAACAGGTAACAAATTACAAAATTTAAATCGGCTACTTTCTTTATTCCTAATCCGATGTATATGTTGTTACCACTCATTTGAACTGTCTCGTCGAGACGGTTCAAATGAGTGGTCACAACATATACTTCTGATGAGAAATAAAGAAATTCTTGAGCCTTGCCTTGCTGAGAAATAAGAAAATTTGAGAAGAAAACATTTCATTCTATCGACAACCTACGTAGCTTTCATGCCCATTTGGCTGTGGCTCAGGGGTAGAAGACACAACTTCCAACACTGAAGGTTGTGAGTTCAAAACCTACCCTAGGCCATGTAAAATACTTTCATAGTATATTTCCATCCGACTGGTCTGTGGGATGAGACTTTAAACTGTGGTCCCATCCCTGTATGACCTTAGCTGTTGCTGGGACGTTAAACCCCATTTTTTCATCGTTTCATTTTCATGCCCAGGCCAAATGAATTAGAAAATATTTGTTGGTTGGACCAGGCAGCGGCTGGGGTATCAGTGAACCCTTGCTCTGGTTCAATATGATAGTTATGTAACTTGCTGGCTGATTAACCCATTTCCGTCTGTTACGATAATTTTTGTTAAAAAAATCTTGGTATAAATTTTTTATTATTTCTCCATGAAGGTATATGTTGTTACCACTCATTTGAACCGTCTCGTCGAGATGGTTCAAATGAGTGGTAACATCATATACTTTCGAGATGAAATAAAGAAAATAGGGATTTTTTTCTCTTAAAAGTTTCATACCACATGTACTATAATTGTAACCCATCTTTATTGGGTTAAACTTGTTAATTCATCATTGATGTAAGATCCTCTATTGAATTATATCGCAGGTTTACCTTTAAGTTAGTTCACACGCGACCTATCGGATTTTGACACCAGATCAAAAGTTCATATTACATGAGGTATCGCAACATAACCAAGCTATATTAAAACGACCCTTCCCTTCGTGTATCTTGATCTTTCCAACATACGATGATGGAGAAAGGTAGAGACATTCTGTAATTAACCCTGCCAATAGGTAAAAGGGGATGTACATGTACGTATGTGTGTTAGTAACACCTTTGATTTTTCAATACCTCACGAACCGCTTCACCGATTGTGATAATATTTGGCCACAATGTGTATCTAGGGTTCTAAGGCAAATTTGTAAGGCAAAAATGTTGATTTTTTTTTCATTTCTTTTATTATCAAGGCTGCCAGTACGACCCACATTCGACTTTGTTTTTATTGTCGCGCCCGCTTGCGGAAAGCGTGATATAGTCGGCCGTTTGGCGTACGTACGTACGTACGTACGTGTGTCCGGTTAAAGTTTTTGGTTAAGTTGTTTGGTTAAGTTTTTTGGTTAAAGTTTTTGGTTAAGTTCTTTGGTTAAAGTTTTTGGTTAAGTTGTTTGGTTAAGTTGTTTGGTTAAGTTTTTTGGTTAAAGTTTTTGGTTATATTCTTTGGTTAAAGTTTTTGGTTAAGTTTTTTGGTTAAGTTTTTTGGTTAAAGTTTTTCGTTAAAGTTTTTCTATATCTCTGCAACTGCTTTGCCCATTACCTTGAAACTTCACATGGGTGTTTATCATCATCTATATTTTCATTCTACCCCCCTCCCGTGCGGCCCCTGTGCCCAATGTCAAGGTCAAATTACTTTGAAGTTTTTGGTTAAGTTTTTTGGTTAAAGTTTTTGCTTAAGTTTTTTTGCTTAAGTTTTTTGGTTAAAGTTTTTCGTTATACTACATCTCTGCAACTGCTTTGCCCATTACCTTGAAACGTCATATGGGTGTTTATCATCATCTATATTTTCATTCTACCCCCTCCTGTGCGGCCCCTGTGCCCAATGTCAAGGTCAAATTACTTTGAAGTTTTTGGTTAAGTTCTTTGGTTAAAGTTTTTGATTAAGTTTTTTGGTTAAAGTTTTTGGTTAAGTTTTTTGGTTAAAGTTTTTCGTGATACTATATCTCTGCAACTGCTTTGCCCATTACCTTGAAACTTCACATGGGTGTTTATCATCATCTATATTTTCATTCTACCCCCCAACCGTGCGGCCCCTGTGCCCAATGTCAAGGTCAAATTACTTTTAATTTTTTTGTTAAAGTTTTTTCGTGTACTATGTCTCTGCAACTGCTTCACCCAATACCTTGATACTTCACATGGGTGTTTATCATCATTGTCGCACCTGCTTGCGGAAAGCGCGATCCTGTTTTTGGTTAAGTTTTTTGGTTAAATTTTTGGTTAAAGTTTTTGGTTAAATTGTTTGGTTAAGTTTTGTGGTTAAAGTTTTTGGTTAAGTATTTTGGTTAAGTTTTTTGGTTTAAAGTTTTTTGTTATACTATATCTCTGCAACTGCTTTGCCCATTACCTTGAAACTTCACATTTTTTTGGTGTCAT
>CM055271.1:42506324-42719378 GCA_029237695.1 Conchocele bisecta | reverse complement strand
CATTTTTTTGGTGTCATAGGTCCGAGTCTTCCACCTGTGCCTGTGCCCAATGTCAAGGTCAAATTACTTTGAAGTTTTTGGTTAAGTTTTTTGGTTAAAGTTTTTGGTTTAAGTTTTTCGTTATACTATATCTTTTTTTTTAGTGTCCATGCCTCACCACAAGGCGCGACATGCAGGCCGCGGCCATCTAGTTATTATTATCAAGGCTGCCTGCCAGCGAGGGGATAAGCTTTGTTTAACGATGCCATTTCTTGTTTAACTTACTCTGTTGCAACAGTTGCCAGACAATTTCTATGATTGCCAAACTTATTTCCATTTTGTTATTAGGAAAAATCATGAGATGGGATGTTTGTAATCCTGGGAGATATGATCAAATCCATGTCTAAATGCACAGTAAATACTCCATTTGGCCGATGGCTGACGAAAGCGGCATTGCCAAATTTGGAACATAATTACGATCGTGCGTCACATTCAAATGGTCGCATAAGGATCTAATCATTCTACTAATGGCAGTAGCCCAGGGATTCCGCTGGCGATTGCCACTTTCGCAATTGGCGATAAAAATAAACAATTGGCGATAAAAAAAAAAAAGAAGATTTTTTTTTTCGAAAATTGTAATTTTTTATCGCAAATTGTTTTATTTTTTTTGAAGTGGCGATTTTTTTATTTTCCCCAGCGGAATCCCTGGTAGCCCTGCAATGGTGACTGAATGTCGAACAACATAACTCCAGATCAGACTGCGCGGATGCAGCAGTACTGAAAGTACTGTAATATGTTATCTCAAAAAACTGATCCCTTGCGGAACTAGACTGAAAGTTGCATATTTTCTCAATCATCATCCAGAGGCAAATTTACGGTGATGGTACAAACCCATTCCCAATCTGTACGTTTTCTCTAGAATAAATGACTGTTTGAAACTCCCTAGGCTATTAACGTACTCTATATGAAAAGGAAATATCTAAATTGTATCACTGCTTCAAATAAGAGAAGCGCGCCAGTGGCACCATTTAATTATAATAGGGAAGCTGTAACACTGTGGTAGTTGCAGGAAGTAGTTCTGCAATACTACAATATACTACGGTACCGTTCATAGCATACTAACGTCATGGTAAACATGGTAAAACTATCAATTGGTAAATTTAGTTTCATACACTAACGTCGCCCGTCATAGGTAGTGTCTATTTCATATTAGCTGCTGTATTCATACGCACGAAACGTCTTGATTCGTATTTTCCAGAATTTAGCTGATCAACAGAGCCCAAAACTGTAAAAACTATAGAGAATAATATTTGTAGAGTGTTTGGATACAACGCAAGACATACCAAAGCGTCATAGGATAAGTCTGCCCCCATAGAAATTTGTGTGACATAATATGCTTTCTCAAGGGAGATAACATATAAAAATAAGAGATATTAGTAATGTTCCATACTGTGCTAAAATAAGCCAACATTGGTTGAGACCAGGGGCCCCGTTTCACTAAACTTCCTACGACTAAAATGTTCGTAAGTCCAAATTTAAGATCGTCTGTAAATTTAAATTTATGGATTTACATTTATTGAGCATAGGCTGCATATGCAGCCTATGCTCAATAAATGTAAATGCATCAATTGTTTACAATAAAACATTGCTGATGTGAAATTTACAGACTATCATAATTTTGCACTTGCGAACATTTTAGTCGTACGAAGTTTAGTGAAACGGCCCCCAGTGTAGCTACTGTTCAGCTAGCACATTATGATTAACTGCATTGGAACCTCTCAAAACTTGACACACTGGAAAATATATAGAGGATATTCCATCGTACATTTTGAATAGCGGGAAATAATACACGAGTGTGCGTCGGTTTCCGCGTAAGCAACGAGTGAGTGTAGCGAACGAGTTGCCTGCTCGGACGCCGACGGACACAAGTGTATTATTTCCTCTATTCAAACATGTACGATGGAATATCATATTTATTACACTAAAACCACGGCAGATACATATGCACATATAGTCTAATTTTGGGGCTTCACTCACAGATTAACCCTCAGTCCGCTATCGTAATTTATTTGTCGTCTGCTGTTTATTTTCCATTTTATCATCAAAAACATGCTTTGACAGCACTTCAGAATCATTTCCATTGGAAATGATTCTGAAGTGCTGTCAAAACATGTTTATATTGAGAAATAAAGCAAGATGTAAACGCAACAGCAGACGACAATTGTTGTGAGAAGAGGTCTAAGCGTTAATGCATATGTATTTGTGCCAATTTTCATATGACGCTTCATAGATAGGATTTATTATCTTTCTAGCATCAATAACCTGGTTTATATGTGGTTAGACGTGAGAAATTGCGCTTACATCCTATGCTATCAGTGTATATCCAGATCAGCCTGTGCATCCGCGCAGTCTAATCAGGATCTACACTGTTCGCCATTCAGTATATAAAGCATCTGCTTGACGTATATCGTTATCAGGCTATGGGTGTTTGACAGCCACGACCCTTCACTCAATTAACCCTTTCAACACGCTATAGTGGTATTGACAAACAGTGTAGATCCAGATCAGCCGGCTCGTGACGAGTCCGTCTCATCAGGATTTGCACTTTTTGCAAGTAATTATCATATTTTTGTGAGCAAAAACACCCCATTTTCATAAATGGACTATATAGTCTGAAAATCATTTTGTAACGGTTGGATTGGCTGCAAAATTAACGTACCAAAATCCATTCCAGTTACTTAGGGGTGAAAGGGTTAATTAACCTGATCAATAATATCCTAGTGGGTCAATGTCAAGGTCACAGTCGTTCTGATTATTTTCCAAATGTATTCTGCCTTCTCATCGTTGACATGATTTAATTGTATTCATCGTCTACATACTCATTGTCTGGGTTTGTTTACCTGATAATCAGATAACAATTCAATTATCACGGGATTGTGTTGCGATGTATTCAGTGTCTTTGTCTTGACGTCACACGCCCGATACAAACAATGGTCTGTATCGGTGACAATGGAGGTATCTCCTGCAGAGTAAATGGAATACAAGCATCCGGCCGAGAACTGTGACTAAACCAACACATGTTGGGGATTCCCGATTTTGTCGTTGGAAAAATCCGAATATTTTTCTCATGTCTAGTTAAAATTGTATGATGTGGCCACCATTTGAACCGTCTCATTCAGACGGTTCAAATGAGTGGTCACAACATATATTTTTGATGAGAAAAATTGCAGAAAAATATTTAGGAATATTTATACCCACAAGCCATGTGATTTTGTACCAAAAAAGATGTGCAATATGATATAAATATTGACAATATTTTCCCTAAAATGATCTCAAACATATCAACGTCATTTGCAGAAAATATCTGGTTTCTGTAAATATTGTCATGAAAAATCGCACGTCTTCTTACTAAATCACATGGCTTAAATTCAAGCTTTGCCCCATGTGGGTATTCCGCATGCAATGGGATATTGACATTTACGACCATCTTTGTCTCGGATCAGGCTCGGGAGAATAGAAGCATACGTTGTCTTAGCTCTTTGCATGTTTGCGGTGAAAATATCCGCCAAACAAATTAGGAGTATATTTTTTTATTTCTCTGTAAATATGTCTTGGAATTTCATTAGAATTGAGTCCTCAGGACTCAATTCTAATGAAATTCCAAGACATATTCATGATGTTTACAAGGAGAAATAAAAGAAAATATGATGATTTTTTGTCCGCTATCTTTTAACTATTTATAGCCCTCACGTTTCCCAGCATGCAAAGAGTTAAGGATGATCAATCCTTTAAAGGATCCATATCTGAACTGGGAGGGTATGTGTCTCTTAAAGGTACATACCCACTCAGTAGGCACAAACTGTTCTTTATGTCTGGAGCCTATTTCACCAACATTGCAAAGTATACTTTTCTAGCAAAGTATACTTTCAGGGAGAAGTTTTCAATTTAAGGATAAATTTATTAATTTTTATTATATTGAATTTATTACATTATCACAGCCATTTTGGCTGTGATAATGTAATAAATTCAGTATAATAATTCTGCATACTTTTAATCATCAACTATATGCAGTCGTTAGTTCTATATGAAATAATGCATTTCGGTAAAAATAAAAGATTACTCCCTCAAAGTATACTTTGCTAGAAAAGTATAAAGTATACTTTGCTAGAAAAGTATACTTTGCAATGTTGGTGAAATAGGCTACAGAGACCTCATCGGAGACATTTTCTGGCAAAAAACATTCATTCACCAATACCCCACGTATTGATTGGCATTATTATACATTTTATATCGGACAGGGTCGATAACCGTGTTTCCTTAAAATGTTAACGGACATTACTATTTCTACTCCGTATTTATTTTTGGATGTGCAATTATCATACTTTATAATCTGTCGAAAATATTTTTTTTTTCAGGTGACGTATTTAATTAGTATAAATAATTAAATAATACCATGCCTCATTTGCATATGAAAAGAACCTGATACCAACCACCGCGTGTCGCTATCAGTAAAATAAATATGACTAAATGATTTTATCTGTATATCGGGCACTTGTAATGTTTAGAACTGGTGGAATAGTGACACAATTAATTATACACTTATTCAATTCCTATAAAGAACATTTTGTGCCTACTGTGTGGGCATGTACCTTTAACTATGAATCCATCTTGAAGAATCCTTATCTTAGCAATGAATCTTACTGGGATTCACGGTACTTCCCAATACAGGTGCAGGGCTCCAGATAAGGAATTAGTAATTGAGTATTTTCACTCCCATCATATCTGAAGCAATTGGGTATTTCAATATTTGAATTGGGTAAAATAAAATCACACTACCGTTTACACATCAACAGACAGCAATTATTGAATAATTTGCTTCGAAATGAAAACATGTCTTGGCATTTCATTAGAATTGTCTCCTTGGAGACAATTCTAATGAAATACCAAGATGAGTTTTCATGGAAAATAAGAAAAATATGCTACATTTGTGGTCTGTGTATTGTTTTCTGTAGTATGATAAAGGTACCACAAATTTGTTATTGCTTTTTGATACTCGCTACTTCTGATTTCAATTGGGTTTTTGGCAATTTTATTTGGGTATTTACTATTTACGCAAATATGCAGCTTATCTGGAGCTCTGCAGGTGGATTCCCGTCTGAAAGTGTTATGTAACCCGTATTGCAGAATCCCTCATTACTCCAGTGACTGAACCAACAACTCCAGGAATTTACCAATTGCATTATTTGCAATCTAATCATTTAGAGCTGTATCAGGAATATTGCTCTAGACATTGCCAGAAGATCAGAGCTCCAGATAAGCTGCGTATTTGCTTAAATACCCAATTAAAATTGCCAAAATCCCAATTGAAATCAGAAGTAGCGAGTATCAAAAAGCAATAACAATTTTGTGGTACCTTTATCATGCTGCAGAAAACAACAAACGGACCACAAATATAGCATAGTTTTCTTATTTTCCATGAAAACTGATCTTAGTATTTCATTAGAATTGTCTCCTTGGAGACAATTCTAATGAAATGCCAAGACATGTTTTCATTTCGAAGCAATTCAATAGTTGCTGTCTGTTGATGTGTAAACAGTAGGTTGATTTTGTTTTACCCAATTCAAATTTTGAAATACCCAATTGCTTCAGAAATGTTGGGAGTGAAAATACTCAATTACTAATTCCTTATCTGGAGCCCTGGAACACAGTCTCGCGCAATCTCCCAATATTCGATAAGTGAAAGTAAACCATGGTTAATTGATTACTTCACTGCCGGCATGACACTTGTTGACGCGGCCATTCTTATTACAGTACAACCTCTCTACAGCAGCCAACCATGGGAAGACACAGAACTGGCTGTTGGAGATAGGTGGCTGTTGTAAGGTTAAATATGAGACACGTCCTGTGATTTTGTACCTTTGGACATCTGCGTAATTTCAAGAAATAGGTTTACATTATAAAATATTTTCCGTAAATGCTGTCAAAAGTTTTGACAATATTTTTCATAAATAAAGTCAAAAGTTGACAATTTTTTTAGAGCACATGCAGAATTATATTCCGCATATTTATGCCCCCGCCACCTAATGGTGAGGGACGTATATAGTGTTACCGGCGTCCGTACGTTCGGGCTGACATTGGGGGTTTAGGGGCTAGGGGAGGAGCATAAGACAATAGAATACAATAGATTTATTCAGTTAGCCCCTCTATTGTAGTTTAGGGGCTATTCCTTTGATCTTTTAAAGAACAAATAGCCCATAAACCCAAAATGTTAGTACGAAACCGTAACGCTAGGGTAACTGGCTTATAATTTCTGTTTCCTTGCTCGTATCTGCTTCACATTTCACACACGCATTGCGCCAATGGTCCTCTACCACCCTGTGACAAATCAACATTCGTCCTGCCCTGGCTAAGCCCAGGGTCAAGGTCACAGACCTGGTGCGTTCGAAATCTAAATGCTCGGGTAAATGGCTTATAATTTCTGTTTCCTTGCTCGGATCTGCTTCACATTTCACACACGCATTGCTACAATGGTCCTCTATTGCCCTGTGACAAATCCACGATCATCCCGCCCCCGCTAAGCCCAGGGTCAAGGTCACATACTTGGTGCATTTGAAGCCTTAACGCTCCGGTAAATGTCTTATAATATCTGTTTCCTTACACGGATCTGTTTGATATTTCTCACATGCATTGCTCTAATGGTACTCTATCGCCCTGTAAAAAATCCATGATCGTCCCGCCTCTTCTAAGCCCAGGATCGTCACGTACTTGGTGCATTTTAAACCTTAACGCTCGAGTAAATGTGTTATATTGTCTGTTTCCTTGCATGGATCTTCGTGATATTTCGCACACCCATTGCTCTGAAGGTCTGCTATCATGCTTTGACAACAGATCCATGCTTCTCTGGCTCTCTGTGTTTTCAAATATGCCTCGTTTTCTTTGGCCCGAAGGTACAAAATCGCATGGCGTGTCTTATATAGAGGCAATTGTCCATTTGGGATATAACATATTGGCTGTTATATAGAGGTTGCAGTTGTAGAGAGGTGGTTGTTGTAGGGAAGTTAAATTTAGAGTCAATTGTCCGTTTGGGATATAACATATTGGCTGTTATAGAGAGGTTGTTGTTGTAGAGAGGTGGCCATTGTAGGGAAGTTAAATAGAGGCAATTGTCCATTTGGGATATAAGTATCAACTGTTACAGAGAGGGGGTTGTTGTAGAGAGGTGACCATTGTAGGTTAAATATAGAGGCAATTGTCCATTTGGAATATTGACTGTTGCCGAGAGGGTGTTGTTGTAGAGAGGTGGCTGTTGTAGGGAAGATAAATATAGAGACAGTTGTCCGTTTGGGATATAAAATATCGACTGTTACAGAGAGGGGTTTGTTGTAGAGCGGTGGCTGTTGTAGGGAAGTTAAATATAGAGGCAATGTTCCATTTGGGATATAAAGTATTGACTGTTATAGAGAACGGGTTGTTGTAGAGAGGTGACTGTTGTAGGGAAGTTAAATATAGAGGCGATGTTCCATTTGGGATATAAAGTATTGACTGTTATAGAGAACGGGTTGTTGTAGAGAGTTGACTGTTGTAGGGAAGTTAAATATAGAGGCAATGTTCCATTTGGGATATAAAGTATTGACTGTTATAGAGAACGGGTTGTAGAGAGGTGGCTGTTGTAGGGAAGTTAAATATAGAGGCGATGTTCCATTTGGGATATAAAGTATTGACTGTTACAGAGAGTGGGATGTTGTAGAGAGGTGAATGTTGTAGGGAAGTTAAATATAGAGGCGATGATTGTCAGTTTGGAATATCGACTGTTGCAGAGAGGGTGCTGTTGTAGAGAGGGTATTGTTGCAGAGAGGGTGTTGTTGTAGAGAGGATGCTGTTGTAGAGAGGGTGTTGTTGTAGAGAGGGTGCTGTTGTAGAGAGGGTGTTGTTGTAGAGAGGGTGCTGTTGTAGAGAGGGTGTTGTTGTAGAGAGGGTGTTGTTGTAGAGTTGTAGAGAGGGTGTTGTTGTAGAGAGGGTGTTGTTGCAGAGAGGGTGTTGTTGTAGAGAGGGTGTTGTTGTAGAGTTGTAGAGAGGGTGTTATTGTATAGAGGGTGTTGTTGTAGAGTTGTAGAGAGGGTGCTGTTGTAGAGAGGGTGTTGTTGTAGAGATGTGTTGTTGTAGAGTTGTAGAGAGGGTGTTGTTGTAGAGGGGGTGTTGTTGTAGAGTTGTAGAGAGGGTGTTGTTATAGAGAGGGTGTTGTTGTAGAGTTGTAGAGAGGGTGTTGTAGGTAGAGAGGGTGTTGTTGTAGAGTTGTAGAGAGGGTGTTGTTGTAGAGGGGGTGTTGTTGTAGAGTTGTAGAGAGGGTGTTGTTGTAGAGGGGGTGTTGTTGTAGAGAGGGTGTTGTTGTAGAGAGGGTGTTGTTGTAGAGAGGGTGTTGTTGTAGAGTTGTAGAGAGGGTGTTGTTGTAGGTAGAGAGGGTGTTGTAGAGTTGTAGAGAGGGTGTTGTTGTAGAGAGGGTGTTGTTGTAGAGTTGTAGAGAGGGTGTTGTTGTAGAGGGGGTGTTGTTGTAGAGAGGGTGTTGTAGAGAGGGTGTTGTTGTAGAGTTGTAGAGAGGGTGTTGTTGTAGAGAGGGTGTTGTTGTAGAGTTGTAGAGAGGGTGTTGTTGTAGAGTTGTAGAGAGGGTGTTGTTGTAGAGAGGGTGTTGTTGTAGAGAGGGTGTTGTAGAGAGGGTGTTGTTGTAGAGAAGATGTTGTTGTAGAGTTGTAGAGAGGGTGTTGTTGTAGAGTTGTAGAGAGGGTATTGTTGTAGAGAGGGTGTTGTTGTACAGTTGTAGAGAGGGTGTTGTTGTAGAGAGGTGGCCGTAGCGGAGGTTCAACTGTACTCGTACAACCTCCAATTCACACCTTTTTGTAGTGAAATAACATTAGCTACGCTGGCGTTAGGATTTGGACATTGGTAGCCAAAATGAACTGATAATGACTATTTTACATTTCTTTTTCAAATAATGTCTGAAGCTTTTAGTAGCCAACAGGTCCATTTCTGAAATTTAATAGCCAAATTGATATTTCAGCAGCCAAATGGCTACATAGCTACTGTGGCAACCTGGTTGAGTAGCGGCGGCAACCAAGCATTAGTAAAGCCAATATCCATATACAGGAACATTATTGTATCTGCTTTAATATCAGATGGAAGCCCTGGATTTTTAATCAATTTAATCAATGGTTGTGTTGAGATGCTAATTGCTATCTATGTCAAGTTTTATGATTCATATATTAACTAACCAGTTCTCCCTATAAACAGGAGGATGGGAGGTGTGTATATATGTGAACCTCAACAATGTAGCTGTGACGTGAGAATGGGGTTCATGGGATTTGTGTCCAGTTTCTAAGCTCCTGATCAAATAGCACGCTCCTGTCCCCTGACAGCGAGCTATATTGCTTGGTTATGAGTAGCGTGATAGGTGTTTCATTGATGGAATGGCAAACAGTGCAGATCCTGATCAGACTGCGGATGCACAGGCTAATCTGGATCTACACTTGTCATAAAACCCGTAATCCACATTTCTCCAGTCGGAGCCACAATTATTGCAATGATCAATGAAGACCTTTGAAAACCAGCTACGGACATAAAATATGCAGTGATTCGGCTGGCGATCGCCACTTTCGCAATTGGCGATCAAAATAAACAATTGGCGATAAAAAATTACAATTTTCGAAAAAAAAAGGTGGCAAATTTTTTATTTTCAACAGCGGAATCCCTAAATATGTATACCGTAATAACCCAAAATATTCGGACACCGTTAAATTTGGGAAACGCATAAAACTAGATGGTTTCCCCATAACAGATATCGTGCCAATATTTCGGTTAGTATAACAGTACTGGTTTAATCACAATAACAGTGGATGGTTGGTCGGGCGAATGTGACGGCGTAAATTAACGGTAGGGGTTCCTCCTTATAGGAATCATGATTTGCCTGGTTTGCCCCTCAGGTATGTTTTTATCTTTGGCTCTTTTGTTACCTGGAAGTTGAATTGGGTTATTGCCCATTATAAAAGTAGTAAGATTATTACTGATCCTACTGCTTTTTGGGAGGGGGCCAAGTGATTCTGGTGTGGTGAGGACCTGGCATTAGATCAGGATTATTCTGATTTCAGGACTGAATATATAGTTTTGTTATCGTTAATATTCAGTTCTGATTTTGGG
Organism: Conchocele bisecta; assembly: GCA_029237695.1. Lineage (NCBI taxonomy): Eukaryota > Metazoa > Mollusca > Bivalvia > Lucinida > Thyasiridae > Conchocele > Conchocele bisecta. Next base: position 42,709,214 of record CM055271.1, on the reverse strand, counting down.
ATTTTTCCCCCATTTGTACATGTACTTGTACAGGTAATATATGTGATTTAGTACTAAACCCATTGACCTGGCCTTAAAGGACCTTAGCTGTTGATAGGCCGTTACCCCCAGCAAACACACATAATCACAGTAACAATGTATTTGGATACAATTTGCTTTGGGAAACCTCTATTTAATAGGGGTTTACCAAAATATATTGTGTCTAAATATATGGGGTTATTACGGTAGCTCAATAACAAAATTGCAGGTGAAAATAGTTCAGAAAGGTGTTTTTTCCATAAATATTCTGTGTGTAATTGAATATATATGTCTAACCTGGCGATTCATTTGCAATCAGTTTTAGACATAAAAACTCTTTTAAGTCGATTTGGAAAATTATTCCAGAATGTTTAACCCTTTCACCCCCAAGTAACTGGAATGGATTTTTATATGTTAATTTGGCAATCAATTCAATCGTCACAAAATGATTTTCGGATTAGTCCATTTTCGAAAAGGGGGTGTTTTTGTTCTAAAAAATATGAAAATGTACTTGCAAAAAGTGCAGATCCTGATTATAAGACGGCTCGTCATGAGCCGGCTCATCTGAATCTACACTGTTTGCCAATACCACTATATAGGTCTGAAAGGGTTAAGGAATTGTATCCTTATACTTTTTGTAGAACATAAATAATAAAAGTACTGAAAGTACTGAGATACACAAAAAATTGCGTAACTAGAGACTGAAAGTTGCATATTTTCTCAATCGTCATCCAGAGGCAAATGTACTGTGATGGTGCAAACCCCTTTCCATCCATACGTTTTCTCTAGAATAAAATACTGTTTAACCCTTTCAACACCAAGTAACTTAGTCAGAAGTATATGTTGTGACCACTCATTTGAACCGTCTCGCCGAGACGGTTCAAATGAGTGGTCACAACATATATTTTGGTTCAGAAATAAGGAAAATAGATAGAGAATAGTAGGTTAGTGCCGTGAACCTACTTTGGTTGCAAAACCCATATTAACCCTTTCAACACCAAGTAACTTAATAGGATGTTCCATGCCAATGTTTCACGCTATTTCATTAATTTTGTTCATTCAAATTATCCCATTCTTCTAAAAGGGTAATCTGTACGACGTTTAAAATTATTAACAAACAGTGGAGATCCTGATGAGACGGCTCGTTACGAGCCGGCTCATCTGGATCTGCACTGTTTGCAAACATTGTCTCTATATATAGAGGTCTGTGGTGTTGAAAGGGTTAAACCTCCCAGAAAAAATTGTACGAAACTGGCGGCTAACTGGTCACTGCTACCTAATTGTGAGAACTAAAGATAATAGCTGCTGTATTCATACGCAGGAAATGTCTTAATTAGTATTTTCCAGAATTTAACTGATAAACTGAGCCCAAAACTGAAAACTATAGATAATATTATATGTAGAGTTTTAGATACAAAGCAAGACAGACAAAAACACCATATTTTCTTGGTCGTACTTGCCATTTAGGCGTAGCATGACAATATGTCTGCCCCCCCATAGAAATTTGCGTGTAATAATATACAATCTCAAGGGAGATGACATATAAAAACGGTATACTTATAAACTTTGTGAGAAGAGGAAGTTTACATTTATACAATATGTGCACCTGTTTGATCGTTAGTTAATTGTCTGTATTGAGATATGAACTGTTATTCGAGAAATAGTATTTATCACGTTAAGACAAGTGTAGACCTAGATCAGCTAATGAGCTTATCAGGATATGCGCGGCTTGCAATTCAGTCACTACTTATAAAATATGTCGGGTTTTTTTCACAGTATAAATGCATGTACTCATTTATCTGGCTGAAAGCTTGCTAACGATTCAGGAGCAATGTGTACCACAAATGCCATAAACCACATTTCCCGAATCACCGCCACGTTTTGGGTCATTGCCAACTGGATTAGCATGCCGTTTTTAGTCCAACAATGAATAAATGATTGCGTCTAAGTTGACAATTGTCACACAGCATTGATTATTATTTCACCCAGTTGGCAAGAAAATTAACTTGCCAGGTTTTGAATTATTCGCCGCTAATAGGATATACTGTAGCTACAGATCTGGGGCACGCTTCACTAAACTTCTTACGACTAAAATGTTCGTAAGCGCAAATTTAGGATCGTCTAGAAATTTCAGTTGATGGATTTACATTTATTGAGCATAGGCTGCATATGCAGCCTATGCTCAATAAATGTAAATCCAATAATTGTTTACAAGAAAACAGTGTTGATCTGCAATTTACATATTTTTGCACTTGTGAACATTTTAGTCGTACGAAGTTTAGTGAAACGGGCCCCAGATTGTCTGTGTACTGATTGGATAATCTGGCAATTTCGTATCGTAATTTGATCAGCTGTATTGATGTTCGTTATGACAAGTCACCTGCGAAGTTTGTAATCATAGACAGAGGTAGAGATTTTGAACTGGTTGTATGATGTACTTGTTGTAGTCAGGGGATGTTTTTCGTTGGACCACTGCAGGTCTCCAGATAAGGAATTAGTAATTGAGTATTGTCACGTCATCATTTCTGAAGCAATTGGGTGTTTCAAAATCTTATTGGGTAAAATAAAATCACGGTACTGTTTACACGTCAACAGACAGCAATTATTGAATAGTTTGCTTCGAAATGAAAACATGTCTTGGCATTTCATTCCAAGGAGACAATTCTAATGAAATACCAAGATGTGTTTTCATGGAAAATAAGAAAAATATGCTATATTTGTGGTCTGTTTATTGTTTTCTGCAGCATGGTAAAGGTACCACACATTTTTTATTGCTTTTTGATACTCGCTACTTCTGATTTCAATTGGGTGTTTAAGGGTTTTAGGGTATTTAAGCAAATACGCAGCTTACCTGGAGCTCTGTCACTGTTTTTTTTTATTGATTATTCATGGAAAATCTTGTGGGGTATATATGGATCATTGGTTTACAAGAGGTGCGTTGTGATGTTTCCGACCCGCGTAGACCCTGATCAGGTATGTTGTACTAGTATGTTGAACGTTCCAACTAATTCTTGCAGCTGAGAATTGGGTGGAGCCTCTCTGGTGCTGCACACCGCGCCGCCATTTTGTTTCACGTCAAAAAATGCACCGATTTCCTGATTTTGTCCAGTGACCAGCGCAACATTCTTGTGCCGGTTACTGGAGGAAAATGTGTTTATGCAGTATCTTCCACATGTAGCTGAATGGGTCCCACATCAGGAGATATAAGCCCCATTTCTCCAGTCACAGATCAGCAGCTAGACTGCCCACAAATGCCATAAGCCCCATTTCTCTAGTCACAGATCAGCAGCTAGACTGCCCACAAATGCCATAAGCCCCATTTCTCCAGTCACAGATCAGCAGCTGGACTGCCCACAAATGCCATAAGCCCCATTTCTCTAGTCACAGATCAGCAGCTAGACTGCCCACAAATGCCATAAGCCCCATTTCTCCAGTCACAGATCAGCAGCTGGACTGCCCACAAATGCCATAAGCCCCATTTCTCTAGTCACAGATCAGCAGTTATATTGGCCACAAATACCATAATACATTCTCAAGTCATAGATAAGAAGTTAGACTGGCCACAAATGCCATAAGCCCCATTTCTCAAGTCACAGATCAGCAGCTAGACTGGCCACAAATGCCATAAGACACATTCTCAAGTCACAGATCGGGAGTTAGACTGGCCACAAATGCCATAAGTCCCATTTTTTCAGTCACATATCAGCAGCTAGACTGGCCACAAATACCATAAGCCCCATTTATCCAGTCACAGATCAGCAGTTAGACTGGCCACAAATGTCATAAGTCCCATTTCTCTAGTCACAGATCAGCAGTTATATTGCCCACAAATGCCATAATACATTCTCAAGTCATAGATAAGAAGTTAGACTGGCCACAAATGCCATAAGCCCCATTTCTCAAGTCACAGATCAGCAGCTAGACTGGCCACAAATGCCATAAGACACATTCTCAAGTCACAGATCAGGAGTTAGACTGGCCACAAATGCCATAAGCCCCATTTCTCCAGTCACAGATCAGCAGTTAGACTGGCCACAAATGGCATAAGTCCCATTTCTCAAGTCGCAGATCAGCAGCCAAACTTGCCACAAATGTCATAAGCTCCATTTCTGCAGTCACAGATCAGCAACTAGACTGGCTGGCCACAAATGCCAGAAGTCCATTTTCACAGTTAGCATCTCTTGGTCACAAAACAGTGTAGACCCTGATCAGACTGCGCGATGCGCAGGCTGATCTGGGGCTATGCTGGTCGCAAGCGCCATAAGGTCCTTTTTGTCAACCGACCACTCATTTATCTTGCGTTTATTTTTCCTGGCTATGTACTGTTGCAGAGTTCCAGATAAGGTGCGTATTGGCGTATTTTACGCAATTATTTTAGCTGAATACGCATTGATTATCAAAAGAGGGAGTACAAAATATGCACAGCAATGTGAAAATATGCATTGATTTTCAAATTGAGTAGTGAAAATACTGTCATAAAGTTGAAAATTCACTTTGTTGAGTGAGCTGCAAAAAGCAAATTTTGCAGCTCAAATAAATAATGTTTAAATTTGTTATATTCTTTATATCACTTATTCCCTATTTAGTAATGAAGAAAATCAATAATCTATTTGTAAAAGTAAAATATGCAATGATTTTGAAATCAGAGGGTATAGGACGCTTTAGACACAAAGCTTATCTGGATTTCTGCTGTTGATATCAATATCCAATGTAGACACGCGATAAAAGAAACTATGTCAAAAGCCTTTCGTGAACTACATCTGTTATGGTCTGAATATAGAAAAATTGATTATGCCAAATTAGCATATTATGCCAAATTAGCATAGATTGGCAAATCTACGCCATTTGTCCGCACGTAATTATCAGTCTGAAATGTACGGAGCCTCACAGCGGACATGGAATTTTTGTTATTAATTCGTTCCCACGAAATAACAATTTGTTCCCTCAATTTAACAATTCGTTCCCACAAAATGACAATTCGTTCCCTCAATTTAACAATTCCTTTTCACGAAATGACAATTCGTTCCCTCAGTAGACATGGAAATTCTTCGCAAAAACGATATTTGGGCCAAAGTACCGAGACCACCAAATGCCGCTTAACAAGACGCGTTTGATGAGCCATATTTCATCAAAAATAAAAGAATACATACTTTGAATCGGATGGCTTCTGGAAGTTTCAGTACTGGTTGTTGTTGTTGTAATCACATGATCATACACCTTGTATAACAAGCAACATAGATCTGTACATGCTACAGTAGTTTGTTGTGTGATCAGGAGCTACACTCTAATGAAATACCAAGATGTGTTTTCATGGAAAATATGAAAAATATGCTATATGTGTGGTTATTGTTTTCTGCAGCATGATAAAGGTACCACAAATGTATTTTTTGCTTTTTGATACTCGCTACTTCTGATTTCGATTGGGTTTTTGGCAATTTTAATTGGGTATTTAAGCAAATACGCAGCTTATCTGGAGCTCAGTAGCCTATTTCATCAACATTGCAAAGTATAGTTTACTAGCAAAGTATACTTTGAGGGAGTAATCATTTATTTTTCCTGAAATGCATTATTTCATATAGAACTAACAAATGCATGTATTTCATGATTAAAAGTATGTAGAATTATTATACTGAATTTATTACATTATCACAGCCATAATGTAATAAATTCAGTATAATAAAAATTAATAAATTTATCATAAAATTGAAAATTTCTCCCTCAAAGTATACTTTACTACTAAAGTATACTTTGCAATGTTGATGAAATAGGCTACTGACGTCCTAATGTGTTGGTTTCATAGCGCCATTTAAGCGGATATGTAAAAAGCTATTCCAGGTGAAATACGGGATTCGACCCAATTTACTGGCCTAAAATGACCGTAGCTGTTGACGGGCTGTTAAACACCATTAAATCAATTAACCCTTAAACCGCTATTTTTTTTTTTTATCGTCTGCTGTATATTTTCTATTTTCCATTTTTATCATCAAAAACATGCTTTGACAGCACTTTAGAATAATTTACAACATGCTTTGACTGCACTTCAGAATCATTTCTGTTGGAAATGATTCTGAAGTGCTGTCAAACCATGTTTTTATTGAGAAATAAGGGAAGATATAAAAGCAACAGCCGACGATAATTGTTTGAGTAGCCGTCTAAGGGTTAATAATTGATTACTCTTGGATAACAATCTGGTTCGTGTCGTGTATTGCAGGCTGGCGATTCCATGCACGAAGGTGACGGCCGTGTACCACACGGCTCAAAAGCTGCGGTTGGAGTCGGCCACCCACATCTGCGCCACCTATCTCACCTCCTGCCTCACTCCAGACAACTGTCTAGGTATCGCTCACTCAGTCATGCAGAGTTACCCCACTTTTCTGTTTGAACTTTGTTCCTAGCCACAGGGTTCACAGATGGACAGGAAGGGGCAAGTGGACTGATGTGATTGGTCGATCGGAGGTGACGTGGAATCTACAAAGAAATTAATCTGGTAAGAATCAAGGTTTTTATTTTTATTCAGACAAACCGCACAGATGTAATATTTCATTATTTGGATGATTTAAATTAAATCCTTAATTCATGTCCGTGCATTTGAGGCTAGTTCATATTTTTTTGCAAGCAATGTATTCTGCTTTCTTTACTCTTTAGTGTTCACACGATGCAATGGAGAATGAGTTTTTGTATAATTTAGATTAGTTACAAATTTCAAACAAATCTTGGTTCATGTGAATTATTTTGAAAATGTATATTTTTTTCACATATTCGTTAAGCTGCGTTAATATTCCAAATTGCTTTATATGGCATGGCAATTAAGCACAGATTTTGCATGCACACAGTTCAGGTATATATATCCCATATAGATTTTGGAAATCTGGCGCTTTTGTTTGTCACACAATTGTTTGTCATTAGGTGTCTGCATTTTAACCAAGGCTGCTATCTGCTCATAATAATTCTAGGTAACACAGACATATAATGATCTATGTGTTTTTGTATTGTCTGCATTTGACTAGTAGCTATTAAGGGCATGTTTTCATCAATTTGGTCATGATGAATATTAAGGGCATGTTTTCATCGATTTGGTCACTATGAATTTCATACAAATCTGTTGTAGTGATAAATACATCTGTGAGACATACAGCTATACTATATGCTGTAACATCAATACGTATATTCAGTAACTGTAACAGCAATAGCATAACATATCTAACGTAACAGCAATACAGTATATATGTAATGTAACTAATACGATAATACAGAACGTAACAATACAGTACTACATAATGTAAGCAATAGCTACTATATATCATAACGTAATCAATCAGCTATTATATCATAACTGAACAGCAATACCACTATATATCGTAACTGAACTCAAAGCTATATATCTAACTGAACATAATACGCTATCTATACAGAACTGTAACATCAATACAGATACTATATCAGAACTGTAACGCAATACAGCTATATATATAACGTAACTCAATACGCATATAATATAATGTAACTCAACACATCTATATCGAACTGTAACGCAATACGTATATATATCAGTAACTGTAACAGCAATCACTATATATCAGAACTGAACAGCAATACGCTAAATCGTAACTGTAACTCAATACTACTATCAGAATGTAATCAATAATACCCTTGTCAATTTACTAATATTGCAACTTAAATCTAGTCTTTTGGATGAGACTTTAAACCTATATGACCTTAGGACTTAAATCACAAGTTAAATAGTATGGCATAAATAAATGTATATATATAGAGAATATTAGTATAGTGTCATGAACGTGAATAAATATCTGTCGAGGCTGAGAAATCAGGATGGGCGAGGCTTGCCGAGCACATCCTGATTTCGAGCCGAGTCAGATATTTATTCACGTTCATGACACTATGATAATATTCTATTTATCCCGTTAACCACATCAAAGTTGTTCAAATGTCTCTAAAAATGCATTTGTGGCCTCATAAGTTTGTCTTCTGAAGCGACAAGATTATCGTGTTACGTCATTCACATAATGACGTAACATCATACATAATGACGTAACGTCATACATAATGACGTATCTACTAGACGTGAACGAGAAAAAATACACGTACCTGCTTTTCACGTCTAGTAGCGACATAGTTGACGGGATAAATTATGCTATTATGCCTTTGAAACTATAACCAATACAGACGAGTGTCATTTTGTACCTAAGAGGATGTGCAATATCTCATGAAACATACTTAGTATTTACAAAATTTATGATACATTCTGTAAATAGATGTCAAATTTGACCACGTGTTCCCAGACAATGCACATTTGCTTTGAAAATGTTTTCTAATGCACTCTATAAATATCATGCAATCTGATTGGCTGATGGTCATATATTACAGGTATATCATTGATGGTGAACTGTCGCAAATTATTTTGATATGTATTCCTACGCCAGTAGTAAAGGAGTGCATTAGAAATAGGTTAACCGCATTGTAATTTTTGAAATTTTGCAAATTTTGAAAATTTGAAAATTACAATACAGTTAACCCTATAGTCAACTGTCAATGTCATTTACAGAATACCACAGTTTTTGTATATAGTTTCCATGACAAATCGCATATCTTGTTAGGTACAGAATTACATGGCTCGTCTCGTATACCATATAAGTAATTGTGCAAGAAACTGTCTTTATAAACAAGTAATTACATTTGTATACTTTCCCTGCATTTGTCTGCTCGTTTCGTCACCATATTTTGGCCTGAATTATCTAATATATGAGATAAAATGTAACACAGTACATCTACTTGTCAAAATGTGTTTACTCGGAAAATCATCTTTAACGTTTGTTCAAACATACTTATTTCTTTGGCCAGTGATTGAAATTTTCACCGTTAAATGTGGGACATGTCAATTATCATCTGCTGTTGTTGTATATTTGTCTTTTTTTTCCAATAAAAACATGGTTTGACAACACTTTAGAATCATTTCCATTTGAATGCAGTCAAACCATGTATTTGATGAGAAAAACAGGGAAAAACAACAGTAGAAATTTAATTCATCAACACGTGTAAGGGTTAAGCGGCAAATGTCTTACAAAATTATTTGGCATTTATGTAGAAATAAAATCAATGCATAATATTTAAAAAACAACAGTAGAAATTTAATTCAGCAGCGGAAATATCAAATGCCAGCCCGATTCTTGGTCAGCTGTATGATTATTAATTAATATGAATAAAAAGAAAATAAATATATAAAAAAAAGAAAATTAATATGAATTGGGCAATGGGCATAGTTAACCACAGTTAGATCACTGTTCAAGCGGATTATCGATTGTACATGTGGAGGAATGTGATCTAACTGTTATCAGATCCTCATGTCCATACATTGCCCATGTGCTGTGTAAATGCAAAAAACAAAATTGGAAAATGTTTCAAAGATGTGATAAATGTAGTTTCCTCCAAATATGAATTGGGCATATTTTTGTAGTTACCTAGCCTCCCAATATATAAAATACAGTTAACTATAAATTAACAACGTATACTGTATTATGTATATTTTAATAAACTATATTTGCATGTCGGTCTTGCAAAGTAAAGTATTTTACATTGAACAAAGTTGTGTTTCAACTGAAATTTAAAAATTAGAGCAGTATGTTAACTCTTTGCATGCTAGCGGCGAAAATATCCGCCAAACGAATTAGGAGTGTGTTTTATTTCTCTCTGTAAATATGTCTTTAAATTTCATTAGAATTGAGTCGTCAGGACTCAATTCTAATGAAATTCCAAGACATATTCATGATATTTATGGGGAGAAATACAAGAAAATATGATGAATTTTTGTCCGCTAGTTTTGAACTATTCATAGCCCACAAGTTTCCCAGCATGCAAAGAGTTAATACTCTGTTGCTGTTATATCATGTAAAAAAAGTTAGGTAGTGGAAATAATATATATACGTCAAGACAAACCCATAAAATACAGTATTAAGTGTGTATTACAGTCATATACATGATTAAAATTAACCACCTTATTGCTATTAGAAGTAGCCATGATTATTGACTCTGCATAAAATAGTTGACAGTCACAATTCGTATCCCGCAACTGGACAAGAGGTAATGAAGGTATGTATTATTACTGGACACATTCATAAAATAATGCCATGCGATTATTTTTCTCTGTTAAGCGTCCACCCAGATGCCAAAATCTACCTATGTAACAAGATCTTGAAAAAAACAATAATGTGAATTTATGTTAAAAACTTCCTCAACCCTTTGCAGTCTGCAAAGGGTTGGGGAAGTTTTTAGCATAAATTTAAATTTAAATTTCCGCACCAAAAATAAGAAAGAAATACTCTTAATTAAACTTATTAAGTGTAAATTCATGAACGAATATAAAACGTGCACACGTCTCCAATCAGTTGTCAATTACTTCGCCAGTAAATAGTGTCAAATAGCATAGAGAGTTTGTTTGTTTTTTCACAGAATGACTCTTAAAAACCTACCCGCACGCGGACGCTTAACGGAGAAAGAAGTTTATATGGCCTGATCCATAAAAAAACGAGTGTATATCCTGTTTTACCAGTGCTAGTAGTACATTTCTGCTGTCTGATGTAGTTTTTTAGAAAGGTGTATGGTGTACATTGTATTCTGACAAACACTTGAAATGTAGATTCTATATTGCTTGGATGATTATTGAGCCGGGGGTGGGGTGGGGGGGTGGTGATTATAGTTGTTCTCCTACAAAAGCAAGGTGTATGATCACGTGGTTACAACAACAAAAACAACAACAACAACAACAACAACAAGTACTGAAACTTCCAGAAGCCCTCCCGATTCAAAGTACATATTCTTTTATTTTGTCCTTATTATGTAACAGACTTTGATGAAATATGGCGCATCAAACACGTCTTGTTAGCTGCATTTGGTGGTCGCCGTACTTTGGCCCAAACTTCTACCGATTCTTCGCAAAAACGACATAAGTATGTGCCAAACTCCCGGGACCACCAAATGCAGCTCATGAAGATGCGTTTGCTGCGCCATATTTCATCAAAATCCGTAATATATTCCGGAAAATATTAAATAATACTTACTTGGAGTGGGCGAGCTTTCAACACTTTCAGACATTGTTGTTGTTGTTGTTGTAACCACGTGATCATGCACCTTGAATAGGCATTATTAGTATATCACTGAGTGGTAGAGTGTACCGGCACTGTATGGTATCACCGGGGAAATCCCTGGATGCAATGGCAGATTACACGTAAGTAAAGAAATGCTGAACACCTTGAGGCGTGGATCATCTATCGCACGGTAAGTGTTTAAAAGTGCTTTCAAAATTGAAAATCACATGAGCTGTAAGTGAAAATTAAATTTTGTGGAAATCAAGATTTTTCTTGCCATATGGAATGATAAACAAACCAATCAGTAGAAATTACATTACATTTAGCATTAAAATCTATGATTGCTGTACAATATCTGATGCCACAATGACCTTATAGTTGCATACTTCCAATAGCATAAGTGAACTTCATAAATTGATAGAGATGGATTGTGGCCTTGGAGTTAGAACACTTGACTTTCAATCCGGAGGTTGTGGGTTCAAACCTCGCCTTAGGCATCAAAATACTTTCATAGTATTTCCATCCCATTCGTCTGTCGGATGAGACTTTAAACTGTGGTCCCGTCTCTATATGACCCTTGCTGTTGGTGGGACGTTAAACCCATTCACTTTTTTTCATAAATTGATGTCACAAGATTCAAGCTCCAAAACAAAATCCTTTCCACTTTTCACTCCAGGAGTACTAATGCAGGCAAATCACTGTTTCAGTCCAATCCATGATTTACATTTTGATGTAGGCAATCCACCGGCTCAACATGGATCAACCATGTGTATATTATATGACCTTGTAGTTAACCCTTTCTTTCACCCCTGGTGAAGTAACTGGAATGAATTTTGATGTTAATTTGGTTAAAAAAATCAACTGTCACAAATTGATTTCAGACTAGCCTATTTATGAAAAGGGGGTGTTTTTGTTCTTGAAAATATGAAAAAGTGCAGATCCTGATGAGTCCCATAATGGTACTGGCAAATAGTGTAGATCCAGATGAGACGGCTCGTGACAAGCCGGCTCATCTGGATCTACACTTTTTGCCAATACCATTATACAGGTATGTAGTGTTGAAAGGGTTAAATGGATATGAAACCCTATCCAATCAAGCACTCGCTTGATAAGGATTACATTTTCATACAAGCAAGCCACATTTTGAATGTTTGGGTTTTTTCCATAACTTTTATTTTCATACTGGTACAGGGAAACCATCGTTTCAATTCACCCATGTTTTACATTTTAATATTGGCAAATCACCGCTTAAGTCCAGTCCAGAACCTGCTTCAATCCAGTCTAGTATTTGCATTTTGATGGGAAAACTCAATCCATTGCAATATTTACATTTTGATGGGAAAACTCAATCCAGTCCAAGATTTACATTTTGATGTGAAAACTTGTGTTTCCCATATATGGAGAAATGGCATCACAATGATATGTTCCTTTGATCAATCAAATTACATGTGCTCTCTGAGACACGTCCTCAGAGTTGTGGGATGATCACCTTCACTACTGCCCACTTTTGTAAATTAATTAGCACAACTCTTGTCCATATTTTACGCTTCATTTGTTTTGTTTATTGGAAAACATGTGTGAAATGTAAGCAAACATTTATTTAACCCGGTGATCTGATTATTGTTAAATAATGCACTTGTGACTGCTGAACAAACAAGTGAGTGTAGCTCACTTGTTTGTTTAGCGGAAGGACCCAGCCACTTGCTCATCATGTCATGATAATCAGCTCACCTGGTCACATAACTCAATACATCTAGATGTGTGAATGCGAAGACACAAAAGCAAGTCACAGCTTGACACATATTTTGCAATGCGGTGTGATTATTTGCGAATTTTGATTTCTTGATTTCCACAAAAAATTCTGTTCACCTGCACCGTGTTTCAAACCAAAATTTTATTGAATTCAGCGTTGTACTTTGTTGCCATGGCAACGTGAACCATGTTTTGGATAAATGTTTTTCTTTACAGATTTCGCCTTCGACTTGTGGCGACACCTAGCAGCTAACGTGTCCGACACGTATCAGGTTTATGTTCTCCAGTTCGTTAGTAACCATAATTCACCATTTAGAAGAGCGTGCCCATTCCTATCATGCGAAACTATTTGCGTCTTATGCTTGGAACATTTTTCTATTATTAGCTGTCGTCTAATAAATATAGGATATTATGCTAGTGTCTTTTGATGATGAAAGTTTATCAGGCTTAACCCTTTCAACACCAAGTAACTTAATAGGATGTTCCATGCCAATGTTTCACGCTATTTCATTAATTTTGTTCATTCAAATTATCCCATTCTTCTAAAAGGGTAATCTGTACGACGTTTAAAGTTATTAACAAACAGTGGAGATCCTGATGAGACGGCTCGTTACGAACCGGCTCATCTGGATCTGCACTGTTTCCAAACATTGTCTCTATAGAGGTCTGTGGTGTTGAAAGGGTTAACCCTTACACCGCTATCTTATTTCTTTTGTCGTCTGTTGTTTATTTTCTATTTTCTATTTTTATCATCAAAAACATGCTTTGACAGCACTTTAGAATAATTTACAACATGCTTTGACAGCACTTCAGAATCATGTTTTTATTGAGAAATAAAGCAAGATATAAAAGCAACAGCAGACGACAATTGTTGTGAGTAGCGGTCTAAGGGTTAATGTTCGGACACAATTTATTCTTGGAAACACATATAAATATTCAGTTTCCCACAAGAAAGAATGTCGCAATATTTGGGGTTAGTTTGGTTGGGCTCGTTTATTCGGATACAATGTTTTGGTGTCATCTGTAGCCTATTTCACCAACATTGCAAAGTATACTTTTCTAGCAAAGTATACTTTGAGGGAGAAATTTTCAATTTTAGGATAAATTTATTATTTTGTATTATACTGAATTTATTACATTATCACAGCCATTTTGGCTGTGATAATGTAATAATTTCAGTATAATAAGTCTGCATACTTTTAATCATCAAATATATGCAGTGGTTAGTTCTATATGAAATAATGCATTTTGGGAAAAATAAATGATTACTCCCTCAAAGTATACTTTGCTAGATAAGTATACTTTGCAATGTTGGTGAAATAGGCTACTGAACATTTAGGGTTATATGCACATGTATTTGAAAACCAAGTAATTATAAAGCATACACAATTAGTTTCTCATCGTCTCCGACTTGCGTCAGCTAGCCTAAGTTATATATTATTTCATCCAAATTGTTTCTGTAAGAAAAATGTTCCAAGTGTATAGACGTGACGTGCAAGTACTGTGCAAATGAGGAATGGTGCATGTAAAATCCTTGTGCAAATATTAGGGTTCGGTGTAATCAAACATAGGAAAATTTAAATCATTACTATCCATGAGCATACCATGGCATGACTGCGCTTTGCAGTCCGATAGCAGGGCTCCAGATAAGGAATTAGTAATTGAGTATTTTTTACTCCATCACTTCTGAAGCAATTGGGTATTTCAAAATTGAATTGGGTAAAATAAAATCACACTACTGTTTACACAACAGACAGCAATTATTGAATAGTTTGCTTCGAAATGAAAACATTTCTTGGCATTTCATGAGAAAATTCTCATGAAATACCAAGATGCGTTTTCATGGAAAAGAAGAAAAATATGCTAATACGCAGATACGAAAATACGCAACTTATCTGGAGCTGTGCGACATATTACAGTGTGAGTAGCAACACGGCGCTATTTTGTATCACATACAAACTTTTTTTCCTGTTTATACACAAACTGTGATGTATTCCGCATGTAATGGGTTAAATATTGGTGCCTTTTACAGAATTATTCCACAAACTAGCAAACTACCCTGGTGTCGTGATGGCACGTTGTAGTAGAACTTATCATTCCTTGTATTGTATGTCGTGTCTGTCCGTTAACCTTTAGAGTTGCGGAAACAAAAGTTGTTGTCTGCCGTTTCATATTTTGTCTTTTTCTCGAATAAAACATTCTAAAGTTCTGCAAAACCATGTTTTTGTTGTTAAAAAATGGAGTTTAACAAATAAAGTTCAGCATTGTAAGGGTTAAAATAATATATTATAGTAAATGGCTGTTATGTTGGCGATTGCCGCAGATTTTATCCTTCTCTATATAGATGTTCTTCCACCATTGTGTCAATCTCTCGGTATTAGTTGCATAAAATATCTGACAAGGCTCAATAATTTCTTTATTTCTCATCAGAAGTATATGTTGTGACCACTCATTTGAACCGTCTCGCCGAGACGGTTCAAATGAGTGGTCACAACATATACTTTGGTTCAGAAATAACGAAAATAGATAGAGAATAGTAGGTTAGTGCCGTGAATGGGAAAAAATATCTGGCAAGGCTCAGGAAACGGGATGGGCGAGGCTCTGCCGAGCACATCCCGTTTCCGCGCCGCGCCAGATATTTTTTCCCATTCACGGCACTAGCCTACTGTTCTATTTATCCCGTCAACACCTACAAATGGCTGTAAAATGCAAAAATAGTATTGACTGGATATCAAAAATGTTTCACGGCACCGTGTTTCACGGCACATACGCACTGTGTTGACGGGATAAAATTGTATCTTTTCCGTCATAAATCAAATTTTAAAGGTACCTGCCCAGTCAGTAGGCATTAAATGTTCCTTATATCAGAGACACCATCTCAGACATTTTCTGGCAAAATAAACATTAATTCACCATTACCCCACACATTGATTGGCATTAGTATACATTTTATATCAGACGTAGATTTCTACACTGCTATCAGTGTTTCATTAAAATGTTAACGGACATTACTATTTATTCTCTGAATTTATTTTTTGATGTGCAATGATCATAACTTTCTAATCTGTCGAAAGTATTTTTTTTTTTCGGGTACACATTTAATTTAATAGTATAAATAATTAGAAAATATCATGCCTCATTTGCATATGAAAATAGCCTGATACCACCGCGAGTCATTATCATTAAAGTAAAATAAATATTACTAAATGATTATATCTGTATAGCGGGCACTCATAATTTGTAGAACTGGTGGAATAGCGACACAATACCATATTTAATTCCTATAAAGAACATTTTGTGCCTACTGAGTGAGCATGTACCTTTAAACACTTCATATGACCATGTATTGGTTTTCACTTTTCAAGTTTGTGTTAGTGTCATATCTTATTCTATTCCCGTAGGTCTCGTATCGTTGGCAATTTCAATTCACAGCTTTTTATGGAGAACGAAGAATAGGTTTCACACGAATTTGATGCATAGCAAATATTCCTTTGCACATTTTGACAATGAACTTGAAAGCAAATATCGATGGAAACTAAATATTATATTGTCATATTATATTGTCGGTGGTATTTGTTGCTTTGTGGATATTTAGGATTTGGAACTTTGGCTCTCTGCGTCTACAGGCACGATAGGAAATTCAGAATAAATGTCCACATGATCTCACTAATGCATTGGCATGCTCGGCTCAATAGTCCAGGGGGCCTGTTTCACGAAACTTTGTGCGGCTAAAATGTTTGTAAGTGCAAAAATATGATATTCTGTAAATTTCAAATTAACTTGTTTTCTTGTAAACAATTAATGGATTTACATTTATTGAGCATAGGCTGCTTATGCAGCCTATGCTCAATAAATGTAAATCCATCAATTGAAATTTCCAGACAATTCAAAATTTGCACTTACGAACTTCTTAGTCGTACAAAGTTTAGTGAAACGGGCCTCAGATAGTTTGAAACTAACATTAAATTGGTTATGTGTTGACTGTTATACCAAGTTAATATATTTGCTAACTTGTGTCACTGTTAATTCCAACATTCGGACAATGGTTAGTTATCTCGCTTTGGCTTCCCCACTCGCAATATCATTCATACCCACATATTTTGTCGTCAAAATGGCAGATTGCAGATGTTGTGTTTCTCCATATTGTTTTCCCTAGTTTCTCGACCAATGAAATGATGTTGAAAGTCGGAACACAAGATTGCTTAGCAGCATTCAGCTTCATGTATCAAAAATAAACATTTCTGATTTCCTAATTTCAGAAAATGTGATTAGGAACAAAATTAATTTCTTGAGTCACGCCATAATTTACATGTCTACTGGAGTTGGATTGTCTGTTTGGCCGACTATCGATTTACCTTATTTACATAGCACTGAAGGAAGTTAATGTTTACATTTTCTAACTCCCAAGCTGTTAAACTGTGGAAAAAATCTAAAATTTGGTGGTTCCACATTTGCTGTGGGTCTCGTCTCTATATGACCTTAGACATTAAACCCATTCACATTTGTGGCTATGACTGGAGAAATGGGTCTTATCACAGTCTGATCAGGATCTACACGTTCTGCCATTCCATCAATGAAACACACATCATGCTTCTAACAAGCAAATAGATCGGCATCAGGCTGCAGGAGTGTGCTATTTGATCAGGAGTTACACTAGTCACAAATGCCATAAGCCCCATTTCTGCAGTCACAGCCACATTTCTCTTTGTAGTTATAAATATTGCTGATAATGTATGTACTCAGTCTCAGTTCGTGCCTGCTTTGGCAGAGGCGCGACTATAGTCGGCGCTTTTTCCGTCGTCGTCGTCCGTTTTTTTGTAAGGCAAATGGGTTCAAAGTTATTGTTTTTTCACAATATCTCTTTAACCCCTTGCCAGACTTTCATAATATTTCACATCAATGTTTGTCTAGGGATGATGCTTCATTACGCACACCCCCACATCAAAATTCTCAAGGTCAAGGTCATTTATTTACTTGTAATGTTTACGGTCAAATGCCTCGGCATGCGCGATACCTTGCGGAATTCTTGTTTGGTCTTTTATCTCCGATGATAATGTCTGTTCGTGATTGCATAGGGCACAACTATGGCTCAGAATGATCAAGCGTCTGATTTACAGTGAAACCTCTCTAAGCTGGACACCCTGGTGACCCCAGAGTGTCCGGTTTAGAGAGGTCTCACTGTAGTTTGATTGGTTGAGGCAAAGCACAGGCCAAGCTGTGTTCAGTATCAGCCAGTGAATCACACCACCTGATTCCGATTGTAAACGTGCTCGAAACGTTTTACAATCTTGGTCACCGGTATTTAATACATTGATGGAAAGCTTCAATAATGAGATACTAGTAACCCGTGTGATTTTGTACCGAGGAATATGTGTAATTTTTTCATGACAATTATTTACAGAAACTGTGATATTTTTCCTAAATGGCATCAAATATGGAATTCTATTCCTCGTTTTCTGTGACAATTTTGTTTACATTTGCAGAAAATATCGTACGTTTTGTAAATACATGTAGGTTTCATGAAATATCATCACATATCTTTTTGTGTACACAATCACGCGTCCTTTCTCTCATTCGTCATTCGTCATCTGCTGTTACATGCTGTTTTTCTTTATGTACTGAAAGCATGTAATTTTAACCTATTCATGCTATTGAAGCCGGTACATGTAAAACCTCCCACTTATTGTTATTAATCCGTATATACCGAGTTGTGAATTAATACACACTTCCAGATGAATAACGACAATCCGTGATTGTGTACAACAGAGCTCCAGATAAGCTGCGTATTTGCGTAAATACCCAATTAAAATTGCCAAAATCCCAATTGAAATCAGAATTAGCGAGTATCAAAAAGCAATAACAAATTTGTGGTATCTTTATCATGCTACAGAATACAATAAACAGACCACAAATATAGCATATTTTTCTTATTTTCCATGAAAACACATCTTGGTATTTCATTAGAATTGTCTCCAAGGAGACAATTCTAATAAAATGCCAAGACATGTTTTCATTTCGAAGCAAACAATTCAATAATTGCTGTCTGCTGATGTGTAAACAGTAGTGTGTTTTTGATTTTACCCAATTAAAATGTTGTAATACCCAATTGCTTCAGATATGATGGAGTGAAAATACTCAATTACTAATTCCTTATCTGGAGCCCTGGTACAACCTAGTTCTAAATTAAGCAGATATAAAACTCAATTCAGTCAATTAATGAATCAAATCGACTGAATAGTTGACCAATTGTAATCGATTCAATCATAACCCAGAGCTCCAGTTAAGGTGCGTAATTTGACCAACTTGGGGTGAAATTTTGTTATTTCTTCATCAAAAATGGCAAGTTGGGAGTGCTTTAGAATCGTCTCATTGAGACGATTCTAAAGCACACCCAATTTGCCATTTTTTATGGATAAATACGAAATTGACCTCCAAATTATGCACCTTAACTGGAGCTCTGATAACCTATTGACTGTATGCAAATAAAGTTAGCAAACATGGAAACTCACAAGTTACTTCCCTTGGACAAACTTCATTGCTTCAACAATGGTAGAATTAGCGACATTTGTCGCTGTAGATTCTTATGTTCTCCAAAGTAATAAAATTAGTACCAATCATATTACTTGTATGGAGTTCGGCTAAGTGACTGGTGTGGTTGAGGACCTGTCATTAGGTTAGATTACTCTAAATAATTTCAGGGCTGCATATATTTTTTTCTTTAAATAGTCGGTTATGATTTTGAGATTTCCCACGTCAGTCACAACAGGTGAAATATGGAATTTGACCCCGTTCACCCGGCCTAATATTACTGTAGCTGTTGATAGGCCATTAAACACCATTAAATAAATTGATTAATTGTCACTGTAATGTCTGATGGCTTGGAATATCATATTTTTTTCAATGTAAAACTATCGCAAAGTCTCGCAAAGTGTTGACATGGTGGCTTCCCTAGAAGATTGGTCTAAGGGAAGTAACTGGTGATTTTCCACGTTACCCGGGATTTGTGGCTGTGACTGAAGAAATGTGAACTTTTGGTTTTGCGGCCAGTGTAGATCCAGATCAGCCTGTGCATCCGCACAGTCTGATCAGGATCTGCCCTGTTCGCCATTCCATCAATGAAACACCTGTCATGCTTCTAACGATCGATACAGATCTGATCGTCATCACACTACAGAACTGGAGTGTGCTATTTAATCAGGACTAATCACAAATCCCATAAGCCCCATTTCTCCACTCTCAACCACATTTTTGAAATTTCTACATTGAATGTATGATTTCTTTGTAGTATAAAACGTGATGAGACAGGGCTGTAATGTCGAGAACTTGAGACTATTTTATTTGAAGCAAAACTGCTGGAACCTTGCCATTCACAGGCTATTCTGAGTATTGAACATTTGAACAGACCTCGGTATATATTGACTACAAATGCTAAGTGGTATGTTTTATTCACATACTGGATAATCTGTGCATAACTATATTGCGTGACGTGGTCTTGTGAGGAAGGGTCTCTGGTTTTGTGTGTCCAGAAAAACATCGAACACCAACTGCATCAAAATCCTAAATCATCAATCGATCTGAAAAAAATAAATAATAATAAACACACTATAAGTCCATGATGTTATTATTGAATGGACTTCATAGAGCTCCGGATAAGTTTTATATCTAAAGAGTATTATACCCCCGGATTTCAAATTCAATGTGTTTTTTTACTTTCACTAATGACTTATTGATTTTCTTCCTTATTAAATAGGGAACAAAAATGATAAAAAAAATAGCTTTTTGCAGCTCAATTATTAAAGTAATTTTAAACTTTATTACATCATTTTCACTACTCAATTTGAAAATCAATGTGTGGCTAAGTAATTCTGGTGTGGTCGGGACCTGGCACCATATCAGGTTATTCTAATTTTAGGTCTGAATATATATTTCTTGTGTAAATATATATTCAGTTCTGATTTTGGGATTTTGCCCCCATAGATACAGGTGAAATATGGGATTAGACTCTGTTACCCTGACCTAAAGTCATGTTAGCTGTTAATAGCCTATAAACACCATTAAATAAATAAATAAATGTATGGTAAACGCACAACAAATCCAGTGATTTGATAAATCTTTGGTTCACCAAAGATTTATCAGATCACTGGATGTGTTGTATGTTTGTGACAACAACCTGTTAAACACATAAATAAATAAATAAATGTTTGGTAAACGCACAACAAATCCATTTATCAGATCACTGGAATTGTTGTGTGTTTGTGACAACAGCCTGTTAAACATAACTAAATAAATAAATAAATTTTTGGTAAACGCACAACAAATCTCACCAAAGATTTATCAGATCACTGGATGTGTTGTATGTTTGTGACAACAACCTGTTAAACACAACTAAATAAATAAATAAATGTTTGGTAAACGCACAACAAATCCATTTATCAGATCACTGGAATTGTTGTGTGTTTGTGACAACAGCCTGTTAAACATAACTAAATAAATAAATAAATTTTTGGTAAACGCACAACAAATCTCACCAAAGATTTATCAGATCACTGGATTTGTTGTGTGTTTGTGACAACAACCTGTTAAACACAACTAAATAAATAAATAAATGTTCGGTAAACGTACAACAAATTTATCAGATTACTGGGTGTGTCATGCGTTTGTGACAAAATCCAGTGATCACATTTTCACAGGCCTGGTCACCCGTATTGTAACCGATCCACACTGGACGTTGTGTATTGCAGGCATCAGATCGTTCGCGACCGAGCCCGATTTCCGCGAGCAGATCGACAAGTATATATCCAATAA
This sequence comes from Conchocele bisecta, assembly GCA_029237695.1. Lineage (NCBI taxonomy): Eukaryota > Metazoa > Mollusca > Bivalvia > Lucinida > Thyasiridae > Conchocele > Conchocele bisecta. Next base: position 42,687,540 of record CM055271.1, on the reverse strand, counting down.
CATCCAGGAGGTTACGAACAGCAAGCGATTCTACGGGCTGCCCCGGATTGCGGTGGAGATTGTCGGTAGGTTGTTTATCGCTGGGGCGTCTGCAAGGTGTATGATCACGTGGTACTAACAACAACAAGTATTGAAATTTCCAGAATCCATCTGATTCAAAGTACGTATTCTTTTTGTCGCGCCTGCTTTAGCAGAGGCGCGACTGTAGTCGGTGATTTTTTTGTCGTCGTCCGCTTCGTCCGTTTTTTTTGTAAGGCAAATGCGTTAAAATTATTGTTTACCGCTTCCGTGGCGATATAATGTCCTTATTACGTAACAGATTTTGATGAAATATGGCGCATCAAACGCGTCTTGTTAAGCTGCATTTGGTGGTCTCTGTATTTTCGGCCAAACTTCTGTCGTTTTTGCGAAGAATCAATTTCCGACACGGAAATCGATTCTTCGCAAAAACGACATAAGTCTGTGCCAAACTCCCTGGACCACCAACTGCAGCCCATGAAGACTCGTTTGCTGCGCCATATTTCATCAAAATCAGTTGCATATTAAGGAAAATATCACATAATACTTTCAAGATTTCAACACTTTCAGCCACTGTTGTTGTTGTTGTTATAACCATGTGATCATGCACCTTGATTTGTTCATTAAAGGCATTGGGTCTTGGGTATTCCCAGAATTTGATAAAACAGATTAGGAAAAATATTTTAATTACAGATTTGCATTTATTTCTAAACATTCGTACAGGCTTAAATACGCGCGTGTGGGTAGGTTGATAGTTGCTGAGGCACTTGGTCATTTACCCCACAATAATTCCAGCACAAAAATATTTACACAATTCCCTAACATTTGTCCAAAATTTATATCCCAGTAAACTCCCACGCCAAACTACTTTCCGTAACCGTGAGGCGCAGTTAAAATAATTCTTAAGAAAGCGGAAAATAAACACATTTTCTTCATGAATTTATTTCAAATGCTGGAATTATAAGGCATGAATGGCCTTTTTGTGGAATTTATCGGGGATATAAACTTGGAAAAGTCGCGGGAATACAGGACGAGGCCTTAAGAAATTACAATTTTCGGAAAAAAAATTCAAAAAAAAAATATTTTTTTTTAATTTTTTTTTTTTTTTCCAAAATTGTAATTTTTTTATCGCTTCGTCCAGTATTCCCGCGACTTTTCCAAGTTTATACCCTGATAAATTCCACAAAAAGGCCATTCATTCCTATATTGATTTGGCATGCTTCGGCTTGGTGCTGAACACATAACTCTAATAGTGGGTGGTTGATCCGGTGAATGTGACGCCGTAAACGGTAGGGGTTCCTTATAGGAATCACGATTTGCCTGGTTTGGCCCTCAGGTACGTTTTTATCTTTGGCTCTTTTGTTACCTGGGAGTTGAATTGGGTTATTACCCATTATAAAAGTAGTAAGATTATTACTGATCCTACTGCTTTTGGGAGGGAGCCAAGTGATTCTGGTGTGGCGAGGACGTGGCATCAGATCAGGATTATTCTGCTTTCAGAGCTGAATATTTAGGTTTTTTTTATTGTAAATATGCAGTTCTGATTTTGGGATTTTCCCCCCATTTGTACATGTACTTGAACATGTACATGTACTTGTACAGGTAATATATGGGATTTAGTACCAAACCCATTGACCCGGCCTTAAATGACTTTAGCTGTTGATAGGCCGTTAAACCCCAACAAACAGACAAAACAAAACAAAAAACATAACTCTAATTACAGTTCATTACACTTTGTGGAGAGTGACCTAAGAATTTTACTAATACACACTTTATTAGGTAAGTTTATGGTAATATTTTTGTCATATTGTAGAATTGTCTCTCAATAACAATATAACGAAGTATGAACGTCGACGCCCTGCAGGTTTTTTCTATATTTTAGTGCGCAACATGTAAATGCTATTATGCACATTTTTACCGTTGAGCGTATTGTAGCGATATAGTGCAACCTGTTGCCTATAAATTGGAAAACGTGCAGCTGCTTTGGTATTGGTATATACAATATATAGGCAGTGGGTTTTTAAAAAAAAAAAAATATGAAATTACAAAAAGTGCATATCCGGATGAGACGGCTCGTTACGAGCCGTCTCATCTGGATATACACTGTTTGCGAACACCACTAAAGAGGTCTGTTAAGTGTTGAAAGGGTTAAACGTTTGGGGAAATATGTGGTCAAGATGGTTCTCTCATTATATGAGCCAGCATAAATCGTTAATACCCTGATCTTTATCCAGAGTTTAAAGTGTGTCATTTCTGGCAGCAGACAAGTGCAATATTTGGATTTGGGACTTGTGCAAATAAACACATGTCATTTGGTAAAGTAATAAGTAGTTTCATTATTGATTTGTATAACCATGGTAACGAAATGGGGGATGCAGATCAGATCGATCAAACGACCGCTTCAAGAAATAGAGAAGAATTGAATCGAATCTTGACTTCAGCTTGTTGCGTTTCGTCATGAATTGCCATAAACCCGTTGAACATACTCGGGATAATTTTGATTGTGTCAAATTGTACCGTCAGCACCAGGGCCGAGGGGAGACCTTGATATGTGCATTATGTGCATTATGAATTGGCCCATGTTCACCATGTGTTTATGTATCGTGTACACTGGAATTTTTAACTTGGTGCATATGGTACAATTTGTCAAAAGAATTTTGAGTATGTCAAATTGTACCATGAACAGCACCTGTAGCCTGTTTCACCAACATTGCAAAGTATACTTTTCTAGAAAAGTATACTTTTCTAGAAAAGTATACTTTGAGGGAGTATTCATTTATTTTTTCCCAAAATGGATTATTTCATAAAGAACCAACCACTGCATATATTTGATGATTCAAAGTATGCAGAATTATTATACTGAGTTTATTACATTATCACAGCCAAAATGGCTGTGATAATGTAATAAATTCAGTATAATAAAAATTAATAAATTTATCCTCAAATTGAAAATTTCTCCCTCAAAGTATACTTTGCTAGGTAAGTTGCAATGTTGGTGAACTAGGCTACTGAGCTTGATAATAGAGGGATATGCCCATGTATTTGTTTTGCAAGTGATTTTGTACACACGTGCGGGATAGACATAGATGTGTGCATTATGAGCTGGTCCATGTATTCGCCTTGCCCCATATGTTTCTCTAACTTGGTTGTCTGGTTAGCGCAACTGACATTGAGTTCTCTTCTTACCAACAATGTCTGGGTTTGATCCTCAATGAGATGATACGGCGGTCGCTAGATTAGACAAGTGGGTTTCCTCGGGATACTCCAGTTTCCCCACTATTAAATTAAGACCACACTTACATTCCAACTGTGTCAATGTAAGCATTTGTATAAGTGATCTTGCGCTTATTTGTGATCGTTGAAAAATAAATACCGTAATTACCCTATGTTTTTATGGACATTTTGGACTAAATTTTCTGATAGCAAAAAAAGTGTTTTTATAGAATTTGCAAGAAATAATATCCGTATATGTACGAGTATTAAGGTAACACAATTTGTCCGGGTCCCTTCAGTGAAACGAGTGAGAAACAGCAAATTAATATGTGGTTATTTTTATACGCCCGTTTGAAAGTACATGTATTCATCTTGTACAGGCAGGAGGGTGGGTGGGCTTGTCCACTCAATAATTAGAGTTCTATCGGTACTTGCAGGATCGTAACAAAATTTGGTATACATGTTTATCATGACAATACACAAAACCCTATTGATTTTTCAAAATTTGCAGATGACTTGTCTCCCCTTGGCAGCAATTTTTAATATTCCCCTGTGTTGTCCCCAGGTGCGGATGAGGACGTGATCGAGAATGCCCGCCCCATGGAAATGCTGCCGCTGGTCGTCGACTGGGTCCACTGTAAGATGCCCTCCTGCAAGAACCAACTCGAGTCCCTCACAGAAAATGTAAGTTGCATACGACCCATGTCCAACCGCCCAAGGTCAAGGTCACTGAGGATGTATGTTTTTTATGCCACCGGGTTTCGAAGAAACGGGTGGCATATAGTGTTTGGACTGTCCGTCTGTGTCCGTCCGTCTGTGTCTGTCCGTCTGTCCGGGCACACATTAGGGTACTTATGTGGCTAGCCCCACAGGGTTATGGACTTATCGTTTTATGTGGCTAATATTTAACATGTGATAAGCCACATAAGTATAGTATTGTAAGAACGTCCGTCCGTCCGTCACACTTTTCGGTTAACCATTTTGTCACAGTTTCTCAAATATGCTGCAGGTGGCATCCGCGTTCGACAGACGCATTTCTTGTTTTATATTAAGGCTGCCAGCGAGGGGATTAGCTTCGTTTAATGATGCCGATTCTTGTTTTACTGATTTTTTCCCATTTCTCATCAAATATATATGGTAACGTGGTAACAACATACACTTTTTTTGAGAAATAATAAAAATAATGAGATATTTCCACTAAAAAAAAATTGTTAAAATCAGTCATTTTGGCGACCAGTGTAGATCCAGATCAGCCTGTGCATCTGCACAGTCTGATCAGGATATGCACTGTTCACCATTCCATCAATGAAACACGTGTCATACTTCTAGCAAACACTGTAGATAATTATTATGCTGCAGGAGTGTTGATATTTGATCAGGAGCTACACTGGTCAAAATTCCCATTAACCTCATTTCTCCATCAATGAAATCATGGCATATTTTAGTGGTACCCGCCCATGCCAGGGTCCGTGCCTGACTTCTGTAGCCGATTTCATTAAAATTGTAAAGTAATCTTATCTAGCAAAGTATACTTTGAGCGAGTAATCATTTATTTTTCCCGAAATGCATTATTTCATATAGAACTAACGACTGCATGTATTTGATGATTAAAAGTATGCAGAATTATTATACTGAATTTATTACATTATCACAGCCAAAATGGTTGTGATAATGTAATAAATTCAGTATAATAAAAAGTAAATACATTTATCGTTAAATTGAAAATTTCTCCCTCGAAGTATACTTTGCTAGATAAGTATACTTTGCAATGTTGGTGAAATAGGCTACAGGGGACCGTTTCACTAAACTTTGTACGACTAAAATTTCGTAAGTGCAACTTTAGGATCGTCTGAAAATTTCAATTGATGGGTTTACATTTATTGGGCATAGGCTGCATATGCAGCCTGTGCTCAATAAATGTAAATCCAATAGTTGTTTCCAAGAAAACATTGTTAATGTGATATTTACAGACTATCATAATTTTGCACTTACGAACATTTTAGTCGTACAAAGTTTAGTGAAACAGCCCCCTGGTGTCCTGGTATATAGGTTACATGAATAGCATGGAAGTATGGCCACTAAATCTGACTCCCGGCCACGCCCAACCGTACTTCAACTCCAATCTTTGTTAACATATGTACACCGCACATCAGCAGCTACAGTGGAATATTTCTCGGATCTCGTGGATAGGTCGTGGACACGTGACTTCCAATACGGATGTCGGTTCAAACCACAGGTGATGGGGAAAAAAATCACATGACAATATATATATAGTATATCTATACAAGGAACAACAGACTATCAGATTAGTTGTTCCCATCACCTGTGGTTCAAACTTAGCCTTAGCATCCACAATACTTTCATAGAATTTCCATCCCACTGGTCTGTCGGATGAGACTTTAAAATGGTGGTCCCGTCTCTATATGACCTTAGCTGTTGCTGGGACGTGAGACCCGTTCACTTTTTCTCGTGATCTGTAGCCGATTTCCCTAAAATCGGCTACTTTTAAGTACACTTTGAGGGAGAAATTTTCAATTTAAGGAATAATTTATTAATTTTCATTATACTGAATTTATTACATTATCACAGCCATTTTGGCTGTTGGCTGTTATAATGTAATAAACTCAGTATAATAATTTGGCATACTTTTAATCATCAAATATATGCAGTCGTTAGCTCTATATGAAATAATGCATTTCGGCAAAAATAAATGATTACTCCCTCAAAGTACACTTTGCTAGATAAGTATGCTTTGCAAGTTTGGTGAAATCGGCTACTGGTGTAGTAATGGTACTACCGGTTATTCAGTGGTGAAAGTTAATTATTTTTATATGTGTGCTGTACAGTAATTCTTCAATTCAGTTTCAGCCATGTCTGCAAAATCAGTGGTTTCATTAACCCTTAGACTTACTCACAACAATTGTCATATGTTGATGCTTTTATATCTTGACTTATTTCTCATTAAAAACATGGCTTGACAGCACTTCAGAATCATTTCCAATGGAAATGATTCTAAAGCTCTGTAAAACCATGTTGTAAATTATTCTAAAGTGCTGTCAAAGCATGTTTTTGATGATAAAACTGGAAAATAGAAGACAATACACAGCAGACAAACAACAGCTTCCTTGTATAAAATAATTCCCGAAATGTTCATATATTTTTTTGTCAATCAATCAATTGACTTCCATTAAATCATTGGACATACACTGGTTGCAAAACACATAAGCCCTATTTCTCCAGTCACACAAATGCATAAAGATGCTAAATCCATGAAAACAGATTAATATTTCCATGTTTCTATAGCAATCGATGCTTCCATCTCTGAACCTGAGGAAACACTAAAACCCAGTATAACCCAATTACTTGCCTACATTCCATGCGTATACCCACCCCCACAGATATGCACCAAGTGTGGAGCATAAAGAAGGCTAAATCCATTTGTTTTCTTATTGGCTACAAGTTGCCATGCTGGGGGAAATACACACAGATAGCAAACAAGTGGAAGCATAAAGTGGAGCATAAAGATGGCTAAATTTATTGTTTCTATGGCCAACAGATTAATATTTCCATGTTTCCATAGCAATCGATGCTTCCATCTCCTGACTGATGAACAACACAGTATACTGCATACTTGCTTACATTCCATGCTGGAATACACACAGATAGCAAACAAGTGTGGAAGCATAAAGAGGCTAAATCATTGTTTCTATGGCAACAGATTAATAATTTCCATGTTTCTATAGCAATCGATGCTTCCATCTCCTGACTGATGAACAGCACCCATATACTGCATACTTGCTTACATTCCATGCTGGAATACACACAGATAGCAAACTAAGTGTGGAGCATAAAGAGGCTAAATTATTGTTTCCATGGCAACAGATTAATATTTCCATGTTTCTATAGCAATCGATGCTTCCATCTCCTGACTGATGAACAGCACCCAGTATACCGCATACTTGCTTACATTCCATGCTGGAATACACACAGATAGCAAACAAGTGTGGAGCATAAAGAGGCTAAATCATTGTTTCTATGGCAACAGATTAATATTTCCATGTTTCCATAGCAATCGATGCTTCCATCTCCTGACTGATGAACAACACCCATTGTGGAGTAGTAATGCATACTTGCATACATCCATGCTTGGCAATACATCACAGATAGCAAACAAGTGTGGTAGCATAAAGATAGGCTAATCATTGTTTCTATGGCAACAGATTAATATTTCCATGTTTCTATAGCAATCGATGCTTCCATCTCCTGACTGATGAACAACACCCAGTATACTGCATACTTGCTTACATTCCATGCTGGAATACACACAGATAGCAAACAAGTGTGGAGCATAAAGAGGCTAAATTATTGTTTCCATGGCAACAGATTAATATTTCCATGTTTCTATAGCAATCGATGCTTCCATCTCCTGACTGATGAACACACCCAGTATACTGCATACTTGCTTACATTCCATGCTGGAATACACACAGATAGCAAACAAGTGTGGAGCAGAGGCCTAAACTATTGTTTCCATGGCACAGATTAATATTTCCTTGTTTCTATGGCAACAGATTAAATTTCCATGTTTCTTTAGCAATCGATGGCTTTCCTTTCTCCTGACTGATGAACACACCCCAGTATACTGCATACTTGCTACATTCCATGCTGGAATTCACACACGATAGCAAACAAGTGTGGAGCAATAAAGATGGAAAAATCTTTTATTGTTTACTTATGGCAACAAGATTATATTCCATTTTGTTTTGGTTTATATAAGCAAATCGATGCTTCATCTCTGACCTGCCTGGATGAAACAACACCCAGTATACTGCATACTTGCTTACATTTCCATGCTGGAATACACACAGATAGCACTTGTGTGTGGAGCTAAAGAGGCTAAATCATGTTTCTATGGCAAACAGATTAAATATTTCCATGTTTCTATAAGCAATCGATGCTTCCATCTCCTGACTGGGATGAACACACCCAGTATACTGCATACTTGCTTACATTCCATGCTGGAATACACACAGATAGCAAACAAGTTGTGGAGCATAAAGAGGCTAAATTATTGTTTCCATGGCAACTGATTAATATTTCCATGTTTCTATAGCAATCGATGCTTCATCTCCTGACTGAATGAACAAACACCCGAGGTATTACTGCTTATATTTCTTGCTTTACATTCCATGCTGGAATACACACAGATGCAAAACAGTGTGGAGCATAAAGAGGCTCTAAATCATTGTTTTCTTTATGGCAACAGATTAATATTTCCTTGTTTCTATAGCAATCGATGCTTCCATCTCAATGACTGTGAACAACACCCTGTATACTGCATACTTGCTTACATTCCATGCTGGAATACACACGGATAGCAAACAAGTGTGGAGCATAAAGAGGCTAAATTATTGTTTCCATGGCAACATATTAATATTTCCATGTTTCTATAGCAATCGATGCTTCCATCTCCTGACTGATGAACAACACCCAGTATACTGCATACTTGCTTACATTCCATGCTGGAATACACACGGATAGCAAACAAGTGTGGAGCATAAAGAGGCTATATCATTGTTTCTATGGCAACAGATTAATATTTCCATGTTTCTATAGCAATCGATGCTTCCATCTCCTGACTGATGAACAGCACCCAGTATACTGCATACTTGCTTACATTCCATGCTGGAATACACACGGATAGCAAACAAGTGTGGAGCATAAAGAGGCTAAATTATTGTTTCCATGGCAACAGATTAATATTTCCATGTTTCTATAGCAATCGATGCTTCCATCTCCTGACTGATGAACAACACCCAGTATACTGCATACTTGCTTACATTCCATGCTGGAATACACACGGATAGCAAACAAGTGTGGAGCATAAAGAGGCTAAATTATTGTTTCCATGGCAACAGATTAATATTTCCATGTTTCTATAGCAATCGATGCTTCCATCTCCTGACTGATGAACAACACCCAGTATACTGCATACTTGCTTACATTCCATGCTGGAATACACACGGATAGCAAACAAGTGTGGAGCATAAAGAGGCTAAATCATTGTTTCTATGGCAACAGATTAATATTTCCATGTTTCTATAGCAATCGATGCTTCCATCTCCTGACTGATGAACAACACCCAGTATACTGCATACTTGTTTACATTCCATGTTGGAATACACACGGATAGCAAACAAGTGTGGAGCATAAAGAGGCGAAATCCTTGTTTCTATGGCAACAGATTAACATTTCCATGTTTCCACAGCAACCAATGATTGAATCTCCAGATTGAAGTTTTGTGCCCAGTATACTGCATACTTGCATACATTCCACGATTACATACACATGGATAGCATACAAGTGTGGTGCATACTGAGGCTAAATCCTTGTTTCCATGCCGACACATCAACAATTCTGCATTTCCATAGCAACCGTTGATGGACATCCATCCCATGATTGAACGAAGTGTAATCCTCAGTATGCTGCATACTTGCATACATTCCATGATTAGATACACATGGATAGCACACAAGTGTGTAGCATAAACAGGCTAAATCCTTGTTTCCATGCCAACACATCAACAATTCTGCATTTCCATAGCAACCGTTGATGGACATCTGTCCCATGATTGAACGAAGTGTAATCCTCAGTATGCTGCATACTTGCATACATTCCATGATTAGATACACATGGATAGCACACAAGTGTGTAGCATAAAGAGGCTAAATCCTTGTTTCCATGGCAACATATCAACAATTTTATATTTCCTAAGTACCGCTGCTGGCAGCCCGTCCTCTGATTCAATGATGCATGATCCTCAGTAAACTGCATACTTGCATACATTCCATGATCAATACACATGGATAGCATACAAGTGTGTAGCATAAAGAGGCTAAATCCTCGTTTCCACGCCGACAGCAATCTGCATTTCCATAGCAATCGTTGCTGGACATCCGTCCCATGATGGAATGAAGTGTAATCCTCAGTATACTGCATACTTGCATACATTCCATGATCAATACACATGGATCGCATACAAGTGTGGAGCATAAAAAGGCTAAGTACTTGTTTCCATAGCAATGTCTTTTTTTTCAAGCCTCCATAGTAACCCATCAGTCCACAGTGATGTTTATGTGAAGTGTGGCACCCAATACACAGCATACTTGCATACATTCCATGATTTAATACACATGGATCGCATACAAGTGTGGAGCATAAAGTGGCTAAATCCTTGTTTGTGTCATTTATTCCACGTCTCCATAGTAACCCACTATCAGTCCCATGATTCCTATGACGTGTGGCACCCAGTAAACTGCATACTTGCTTACATTCCATGATTTAATTCACATGGATAGCAGGCAAGTGTGGAGCATAATGAGGCTAAAATATAATTTTCATGTTAATCCAGTTCCGTAGCAGCCTCCATCCATAATTAAATGAGATATGTGATTTTTGTACCTATGTAAAATGTTTACAAAATTTCCTATATTTTCTATAAATGACGTCGGAAGTTGATGAAATTTTCAGAGCATTTGCTCTGAAAATTTCATAAACTCTCGACGCCATTCATAGAAAATATCAGTTTCTGTAAATAGTTACATGAACAAAATCACATGTCTTGTCTCATCTCAAATGGTGTTTTATATCCAGTAAACTGCATACTTACATACATTCCATGATTAAGTACACATGGATAGCATACAAGTGTGTAGCATAAAGAGACTACAGCTTTGAAGTTTATAAAAATCCAGATGATTCCAAAAGTTCCAAAGTCCATGTGTTTCCAGGGAGCTGAAATCTACCGAATTGAATTTCCCACCAATTTTGTGCATATTTAACAGCTTCTGAATCTCAGATGTCACATGACTAAATTAACCAATCAGATGGCAATGTTATTCAGGATTATCAGCATATGGGAGGAGCTAACTTAAATCAGCCAATCGGTGGTGGTGTAGTAGGGTGACCTGTGATATTGTCACCTCTGGGGAAGTTGGAGTCTGGTTCTAATACACAGGAAGTTGGGGAAAGGTGACATCTTGTTAATTGACGCTGTTCATGAGAAAATAATCAGCATGGTACTTGCTATAAGACGACCCAGCTTAGATGACACATTTTGCAGTTTGATCTGAGTCTATACTGTTTGGTATATATTGCATATTTTGTCATAGTTATTAATACTTGCACAACAATAGATATAAAAGGAAATACTAATGTCTATTTTATACAATAATTGGACAACACAGATTAATCATTTTAGAATAATTTGCAAACAGTATAGATCCTGTGAGGTGGCTCATAACGAGCATTCTCATCAGGAACTACACTGTCTCTTCTACAATAGTGCAATAGTTTTTGTTTTGCAAATCAATATGAAAGTATATGAATAGGAAATAATCATTTCCAGATAAATGTGGCTATTAAACAGGGACTGTTCATGTACTATGCTGGTCAATAATGGTCAGTAACCATTTTCTGCCGTGTTCCCTGAACCTGTTAAGTGTGCTGGGGATTTTCTGGATCCAGGGGTGGGCAGGAAATTGAGATTAACAGACCTTTCAACGTAATTTGTGAGCAATATAGATCCTGATGAGATGGCTTGTAACAAACAAGCCACTTCATCAGGATCTACACTGTTTGCCCGTTTTGGCTTTTTTTATGCAATTACCTTTATGAATAAAGTAATTGTTTTTGTTTTGTCCCTGTGTGATTTGCAAACCATATAGATCCTGATGAGCTGTCTTGTAGTAAGCCATCTCATCAGGATCTACACCGTTTGCAATTTGTTTGTGTTCATTTTTACGCAGTTAACTTTCTGAATAGTGTACAAGTTTTTTATTTTTGCCTGTGTTACTAAAATAACCCTTCGACTGCTGCACACTAAAATTGTCGTCTGCTGTTGCTTTATTTTTTATTCTTACTCGATAAAAACATGGTTTGACAGCACTTTAGAATCATTTCCATCGGAAATGATTCTAAAGTACTGTCAAACCATGTTTTTTGTGAGAAAAACGAAAATTATAAAAAAAAAGCAGACCACAAAATTTAATTCAGCAGTGTAAGGGTTAAGTGTGCTGGGGATTATCTGCATGAAGGGGTGGGGGGAAGGAAATGGTGATTAACAGAGCACTTAACACTGCCATATGTTAGCTGGGGGGACCTGTGAACGACTTTCACACTTTTATTATTTTAGTAAACTTGCGAAAATTATCTCCATAGAGAAATATGTAGATTTATTTTTAAGAAAATAGTTTCTTCCATTTTGTGTCAAATGCATGCCAAAAATATGGTGTGTCCACCTTTTGAATCGTCTCATCAAATACAAAAGAAGAAACAAATGTTTTTATACCCATTACTGAACTTTACAATAAAGTTTTCAATGTTTTATAATTATCAAGCAAAAATCTGCAAGTCATAGAATGTACCTGAAGGGTAGATGCACATAATTGACACCCTCCACCGGACGATAGATAAGAATGTGGCAGATCGCACTGTGTAGATCGTGATCAGCCTGCACTCTGATGGCAAACTATGTTGGCCGGATTCATAATGGATGTACACTGATCAGACTGCACATACTCTTGATTATATTCCCACGACATTGCATTACTGCGTCCATGTTTGTAATCTCAGAAAAAAAAATCTGCCTTTGCTCATTTGTGTCTGTGACTGGAGAAATGGCGTTTATGGGCTTTGTAACCAGTGTAGACCCAGATCCCACCATTGAATCAGTGGACACCATTCAGTCAGTGCAATACCTGTGATTCTTGCAGATCAGTAGCCAGCAAAGTATACTTTGAGGGAGTAATAATTTATTTTTCCCGAAATGCATTATTTCATATAGAACTAACACTGCATATATTTGATGATTAAAAGTATGCAGAATTATTGTACTGAATTGAATGTATTACATTATCACAGCCAAAATGGCTGTGATAATGTAATAAATTCAGTATAATAAAAAATAATAAATTTATCCTTACATTGAAAATTTCTCCCTCAAGTATACTTTGCTAGATAAATATACTTTGCCTGGTGAAATTATAGGCTACAGGAGATAGACTAGTTACAGAAAAAGACGATTACAAACAGTGTAGATCCAGATGAGACGGCTCGTAACGAGCCGTCTCATCTGGACCTACACAGTTTGCAAACACTGTTATTAGGATCTCCAGCATTGAAAGGGTTAAACAAGAATGAATATCATTCTTCAGGGGTGGGAATTTTCAAGATATATCCTAAAATCAGGATTTGAGCTTCCTGATATTTGCAGAATAATACTAAAGTTTCAACGTGGGGAGCACATTTTTACGCACTTGTGGGTGCAAAAAAAATATGGTTCTATCACCATTTTCAGGATTTAGCATTTGGGACTGTTCCTGAGTTCCTGGAACTGAGTTTAAATGATCACAACTATGCTTAACCGATCAGAAAGTATAATACTACACAGGTTTACTACTGTTGGTCGTTATTTCTCTGCCGTTAAGATTTAGTAGGTCACTTTCTGCCGTGATTATTATTTAAACCTCGTTAATTGTCACCATATTATGACACTGAGTAGGATCCAGGGTTGTCTGTAAGCCACCTTGGGGCAATGTCCTGGAAATAAACCCTGTATGCTGCAAAGAAATTCATCTACGCGTCTATTACCAGTATAGACCCAGATTAAACTGAACTTGTATTTACTCGGTGCAGTCACATCAGAGTATAACATATTATTTGAGCTTAGGCGATGCTTTTATTACCAACATCAAAATTTGAGGTCTATGCGAATATATGCAAGTGAGGCATATGTCAGTCACAGCACATAGATAGATTGTCCCATTTTCTTGTGTAGTAAATTGTATTAACCCTTACAAATCTGAACTAAATTTTGTTGTTTTCTGTTTATTTTTTAATTTACTTTTTTGTCAAGAAAATCTATCATCTGGCAGCACTCTCAATGGAAATGATTCTCAAGTGCTGCCAAACCATGTTTTTATTGAGAAAAAGATAAACGAAGAAACAACAGCAGACGACATTCTCCCTGACCTTAATTACTGGACGGTTTATAGTGCTTAGCCTATGCTGGTTTCAACTGTTTAACAGGGTGGATTTCACCTGCGTTATGGCTTCCTTTTCTGGTTTCCATATTTGACCACTTATAATGCCCAGGGTGAGGGATTATCTGCACCTTGAGGTTATGGAAATACGCCCATCACATGTGGAAGGAGAAATAAACCTCTCCTGTCCAACCAGCCTAGATCCAGATCAGACTGCACATATGTGCAGTCTGATCTGGGTCTAGGCTGGTTGCCAGGGTTATGTTGCTAAATAATTGTGAAGTATTGAAGAGTATAAAACCAGTGCAGATTGTGATACGAGTTATTACTGCTTTGATCTGATCTAACCTTCTATGCTGATGATAAAATACCAATTTCTTTTTTTTCTCGGGAATGGTCAAATTAATTTGGTCCCATTTGCAGCACTGTTGGAATGGTCATCTGTTTGGCATGTGTTTCTGGTTACATCCTGGTTACATCCTGGTTCTGGTTACATCCTGGTTACATCCTGGGTGACATCTATGTGTCTGTGACTGGAGAAATTGCCCTCATCGGTTTTACGACCAGTGTAGATCCAGATCATATGTGGCTGTGACTGTAGAAATGGGGCTTATTGGTTTAGCGACCAGTGTGGAATTGGATCTTGATCGGCCTGTGCATCCGCACAGTCTGATCAAGATCTGCACTGTTCGCCATTCCATCAGTGAAACGCCTGTCAAACCCCCAGCCTTAAGTGACGTTAGTTATTGATAGGCCATTAAACACTAATTAATCAA
This sequence comes from Conchocele bisecta, assembly GCA_029237695.1. Classification (NCBI taxonomy): domain Eukaryota; kingdom Metazoa; phylum Mollusca; class Bivalvia; order Lucinida; family Thyasiridae; genus Conchocele; species Conchocele bisecta. The sequence continues at coordinate 42,672,491 of CM055271.1, read as the reverse complement.
TCAAGCTTCTAACAAGGAATATATATTGTTGTTAGGCTTCAAGAGTGTCTTACTTGGTCCGAAGCCGTTTCCCAGCCTTAAATGACCTTAGCTGTTGATATGCTGTTAAACACCAATAAATCAGATCACCAATGGGGCTTATTGGTTTAGCGACCAGTGTAGATCTAGATCGGCCTGTGCATCTGCACAGTCTGATCAAGATCTTCACTGTTCGCCATTCCATCAATGAAACCTGTCACCTTAACTCTTTGTATGCTAGCGGTGAAAATATCCGCCAAACGAATTAGGAGTATATGTTTTATTTCTGTCTGTAAATATGTCTTGAAATTTCATTAGAATTGAGTCCTCAGGACTCAATTCTAATGAAATTCCAAGACATATTCATGATATTTACGGGGAGAAATACAAGAAAATATGATGAATTCTTGTCCGCTAGTTTTGAACTATTTATAGCCCACAAGTTTCCGAGCATGCAAAGAGTTAATTAGAATGTCATTGATAGATCATAAGTGAAGTGGTCAGTGGAAGAAGGGGGCTAACTCCCTCATGGAGTTAGCCCCCTTCTTCCACTGACTTCTTCAATTTGTTATCACTAACTTACAGGTGAATGTGTTATACACGAGTCCAGGTGGGAGCATGCGATGGTTAATTTAATGATCGGGGTTCATCCTTACCTGAATTCTGACTGGAGACCTGGTTTGGCCCTCACATACGTCTTTGGCATTTTGTATGTGACAGTTGAATCTGGTTATACCCCTTATGTGAGTATTACGATTATTCGTAATACTATTTTAGGGGAAGGGGCCAAGTGACTTTTGTGTGGTATGGACCTGGCTCTAGGTCGGGTTAGTCTTATTTCAGGGCTGAATATATTTTTTATACCCCCGCAACGAGTTGTGGGGGGGTATACTGCAGTCAGGTTGTCCGTCCGTCCGTCCGTCCATAAACTTAACATCTGAGAAATATTATTATAACTTCTATTTTCTTCATCTTCCTCAATATTTCACACATGCATTCCTGTAAGGCTCTACTACCATGCTGTGCCAAATCCACGACCGTCCAACCCCCGCTGATCCCAAGGTCAAATACTTAGTCTCTTTAGAAAACTTAACATCAAAATGCTTAATATTTCACTGATCCCAGGGTCAAAATACATATATTTATAACTTCTATTTCCTTCATTGAAAATTCTTTATATTTCACTTGTGTCTAAGGTTGTGCTATCATGCTGTGACAAATCTATGACCATCCAACCCCCGCTGATCCCAAGGTCAAGGTCACATACTTAGTCTCTTTACAAAACTTAGCATCGGAGAAATATGTTATAACTTCTATTTCTTTCATTGAAAATTCTTAATATTTCATGCATGCATTCCTCTAAGGCTCTACTATCATGCTGTGACAAATTCCCGCTGATTTCGATGTCAAGCTCACATACTTAGTCATCAGAGAAATCGGTTATAACTTCTATTTCCTTGCTCGGATCTGCTTCACATTTCACATACGCATTGCTCCAATGGACCTCTACCACCGTGTGACAAATTCACGTTCATGCCGCTCCCGCTAAGCCCAGAGTCAAGGTCACAAGCCCACACACTTGGAAATGTTTACATATTTTAGGGGTACCTCCAGGGCCCACGCGTATTCCGTAAGCCTCGCTTACTGACCAATCTAGTTCTTGATGCAAATATTCTGTTCTCATTTAGGGATTTTCCCCACAATGTAGCAGGTTAAAATGGAATCGAACCTGTTTGCCCTGCCTTACATGCCCATAGCTGTTGATATAGGCCAATAATTCCAGCACAAAAATATTTACACAATTCCCTAACATTTGATTGGTCCGTAGCAAGTCTCTGTCCAAAATTTATATCCCAGTAAACTCCATGCCGAACTACTTTCCGTAACCGTCAGGCGCAGTTAAAATAATTGTTTAATATAGGAATGAATGGCCTTTTTGTGGAATTTAACGGGGATATAAACTTGGAAAAGTCGCGGGAATACTGGACGAGGCCTTCCGGCCTTCGTCCAGTATTCCTGAATGTAGCAGGTTAAAATGGAATCGAACCTGTTTGCCCTGCCTTACATGCCCATAGCTGTTGATATAGGCCAATAATTCCAGCACAAAAATATTTACACAATTCCCTAACATTTGATTGGTCCGTAGCAAGTCTCTGTCCAAAATTTATATCCCAGTAAACTCCATGCCGAACTACTTTCCGTAACCGTCAGGCGCAGTTAAAATAATTGTTTAATATAGGAATGAATGGCCTTTTTGTGGAATTTAACGGGGATATAAACTTGGAAAAGTCGCGGGAATACTGGACGAGGCCTTCCGGCCTTCGTCCAGTATTCCTGCGACTTTTCCAAGTTTATACCCCGATATATTCCACAAAAAGGCCATTCGTTCCTATATTAAACACCAACAAATAAACAAACAAGCACGAGTGGAGACCACAGTCTCACTGAAGCTTTAGTTGTGGATGATCATAATGTCATTGATAGAACATAATTGAAGGCATTAGTTGAATAAGGGGGCTAACTCGTTCATGGAGTTAGCCCCCTTATTCCTCTAACTCCTTCAATCATTTGTCTATATTTTATCCATCCCTCATTCCAGTAGCCTATTTCGCCAACATTGCAAAGTATCATACTTATCTAGCAAAGTATACTTTGAGGGAGAAATTTTCAATTTAAGGATAAATCTATTAATTTTTATTATACTGATTTTTGTACAAAAATGGCTGTGATAATGTAATAAATTCAGTATAATAATTCTGCATACTTTTAATCATCAAATATATGCAGTCGTTAGTTCTATATGAAATAATGCATTTCGTGAAAAATAAATGATTACTCCCTGAAAGTATACTTTGCTAGATAAGAATACTTTGCAATTTTGATGAAATATGCTACTGGTTAATGTGCTATATACCCAGACAACAGCCTCACCGACTGTGTGGATGTGGATGATATGACCCACAATTAGAATCGGAGGGGTCACTGGAATAAGGGGGCTAACTCCTTCATGGAGTTAGCCCCCTTCTTCCACCGACTCCTTCAGTCATTTGGACCCGTTGGCCCGGCTTTCAATGACCTTAGCTGTTGATAGGCCGTTAAACACCAGGGATTCCGCTGGCGATCGCCACTTTCGCAATTGGCGATAAAAATAAATAATTGGCGATTAAAAATTAATTTTGTTTTTGTTTTTTTTTCGAAAATTGTAATTTTTTATCGCCAATTGTTTATTTGTATCCCATTGGTTATTCCTTCTCTCTTTTTTGTTTTGATTTTTTTTTTTTTTTTTTTTTCAAGTGGCGATTTTTTTTTTTTCCGCAGCGGAATCCCTGAAACACCAATAAATCAAATCAATCAATCAGTTGTCTATAACCGGCCCTCATTCCAGGTGAATGTGCTATACCTGAGTCCAGACAACAGCCTCACCGACTGTGTAGATGTGGACGATACGACCCTCAATGAAAACGTCATTGTTCAGGACTACAAAAAACTCGCCAAGATGAAAAATGTAAGTCTCACTCAACAATATTAAGCATCTGTTGCAATATAGAATTTCCTTTTTGGTGCCAATGCCTGGTTTTAAATACAAATACGAAAAACGACACAGGTGACAATTCTTATATATTTGGCCTTTTAAAGCCACTTTTAGATACATTATAACGAGCAACAAAATTAATGTGGATTTTATTTCTGCACCCGTCACTGAAATACCTGTCATCTCTCTAACAAGGAATATAATCTTTAACAGGCTACCGGTATCCAGACAAAAAACCCTTGGACTTCAAATTCAATGCGTATTTTACATTTACAAATGTATTATTGATTTTTTCGCTTATTAAATAGGGAACAAATGATAAAAAAATAAAACAAATTTAAAAATTCTCTTATTTGAACTGAAAAAATCAGTCTGCTTTTTGCAGCTCGACTAAGTAAGTTTTCAACTTTATTACAGTATTTTCACTATTCCGTTTGAAAATCAATGCATATTTTCACATTGCTGTGTGTATTTTGTACTCTCACTTTTGATAATCCATGCGTATTCTGCTAAAATAAGTGTGTAAAATACGCCACACACACCTTATCTGGAGCTCTGAGTTACAGCCACACGTCTGATTCAGAATTTTAAGAGGGGAGACGAGGAGTCTGTGACCAGTGTAGCTCCCGATCAAATAGCCGACTCCTGTAGCCTGATATAGAGAATAGTAGGTTAGTGCCGTGAATGGGAAAAAATATCTGGCCGCGCCAGATATTTTTTCCCATTCACGGCACTAACCTACTGTTCTATTTATCCCGTCAACACATTCAAATGGCTGTAAAATGCAAAAATTGTATTGACTGGATATCAAAAATGTTTCACGACACCGTGTTTCACGGCACATACGCACTGTGTTGACGGGATAAAACAAATTTATATTCCTTGTTACAAGCATGAAGGGTGTTCCATTGATGGAATGTCGTCGAACAGTGCAGATCTTTATCAGACTGCGGATGCACAGGCTGATCATGATCTACACTGGTCGCAAAACCAATCTCTCCAGTCACAGACACATTTACAGAGTGGGGCTGTGCTCCAACAAAGCGTGGATCAGAACGGCCATGGAGTATCTGGCAATTACTGGAAGTTTAACCTCGGAAACAGCCCCGTCGAGGGAAAGGAGTGGGCTGTCGTCGCTTCATACAAAACAAAAGGTGAGGTGGATATGATTGCTTGTTACAAATATTGTCGCTTCATACAAAACTAAAGGTGAGTGGGCCAGTGTCACTTCCTACAAAACTAAAAGTGAATGGGCCATCATCGCTTCATATAAAACTAAAGGTAAGTGGGCCAGTGTCGCTTCTTACAAAAAAATAAAGGTGAGTAGGATATTGTCGCTTCTTACAAAACTAAGGTGAGTGGGATTTTTTCACTTCATACAAAACTAATAGTGAGTGGGCCATTTGTCGCTTCTTATAAAACTAAAGGTGTTGGGGGATATTGTCGCTTCTTACAAAACTAAAGTTGAGTGGGTCATCGTCACTTCTTACAAAACTCATTGTCGCTTCTTACAAAACTAAAGGTGAGTGTGTCATTGTCGCTTCTTACAAAACTAAAGGTGAGTAGGATATTGTTGCTTCCTACGAAACTAAAGGTGAGTGGGCCATTTTTGCTTCTTACAAAACTAAAAGTGAGTAGGATATTGTCGCTTCTTACAAAACTAACGGTGAGTGGGCCATTGTTGCTTGTTACAAAACCAAAGATGAGGGGGATATTGTTGCTTTGTACAAAACTAAAGATGAGGGGGCGATTGTCGCTTCTTACAAAACTAAACTTGAGTGGGATATTGTCGCTTCTTACAAAAGTTAAGGTGAGGTGGGTGGGGGGGGCATTAGAACTTTAGTCAGTACATATGCATGTGATTGAGCCATTGTCAAACCATGTTTTTGACAAGAAAAATGAAAAATAGAAAATAAGCAGCAGACGTAAAAATTTAATTCAGCACTGTAAGTGTTAAGTTTTTACACGTTCCGTTGCAGACCGGACATTCATGGCGATTGCAATGCTGAATGGGAACCTGTCGAACATCTCGCTGCACTACCGGCCGGCGGTACCATCGGGCAGCGGGACAGATGACCCTGACTCGCCAGTCCACGGCAGCGCGTCCAAGATGTTTGACCGCCACGTGTCCTTGACCCCGCTCCAGGCCATGCATACGAACAGATGCGCCTTCGGACTGAAGGTCATGAATGGGAAACTGTTTGCCTGTGGTAAGTCATGTTCTTGACATGTACTTGTATGATTTTGTAGTGAGCTTGGTGCCAACATGCATACACCCAAAATTTATATTTATCCCGTCAACACAGTGCGTATGTGCCGTGAAACACGGTGCCGTGAAACAGTTTTGATATCCAGTCAATACTATTTTTGCATTTCACTGCCATTTGTAGGTGTTGACGGGATAAATAGAATAGTAGGTTAGTGCCGTGAAGGGGAAAAAATATATGGCGCGGCACGGAAATGGGATGTGCTCGGCAGAGCCTCGCCCATCCCGTTTCCTGAGCCATGCCAGATATTTTTTCCTATTCACGGCACTAACCTACTATTCTCTATATGTTTTTACGATATTTTCTGCAAATGACATCGAACAGTGATGAAATGTTCACAACAAATTTGTCAACTTTTACTGAAAATATCACAGTTTCTGTAAATACTTTTCATGAAAAGAAAATTGCACATCTTCGATACAAAATCGCATGGCTAATCAGAGCTCCAGTTAAGGTGCGTAATTTGCAGGTAAATTTCTTATTTCTCCATCAAAAATGGCAAGTTGGGAGTGCTTTAGAATCGTCTCAATGAGACGATTCTAAAGGACTCCCAACTTGCCATTTTTGATGAAGAAATAACAAAATTTCACCCCAAGTTGGTCAAATGACGCACCTTAACTGGAGCTCTGGCTAATGTCACATGGGACCTTGCTATTCAATGGACATAAAAACACAATCAGTCTGTCATAGGGCGAAAACAATGTGCACCGACCCGGGCCTCTAATCTGGGACCTGGTTTACCGTACCATCGCTCTAACCGACTGAGTGTGGGTGGGAGCATGCGATGGGTAATTTGACGATCGGGGTATCATTGAAATATGAAATCTGGGGGTATATACTCTTTAGATACATCACCTATCTGGAGACCTGTCATGATGATACCCGCCCTCACAATGCAGCAGATTGAATACGGTATCGAAGCCGTTGGCCCGGTCTTAAATGAACGCAGCTGTTGATAGGCCATTAAACATCAATAAACAAACAAAGTTAACTGACTGAGCTAACCGGGCACAGATACACACTTCCTTCCCATAGTGCATACCGACAGTAGCTAACCACTCCAGAGCTCCAAATAATGTATTATTGATTTTCTTGCATATTAAATAGGGATCAAATGATAAAACAAATTTAAAATTCACTTATTTGAGCTGCAACACTGTTTGCTTTTTGCATCTCAACTAAGTAAATTTTCAACTTTATTACAGTATTTTCACTACTCAATTTGAAAATCAATGTATATTTTCACATTGCTGTGAGTATTTTGTACTCCCACTTTTGATAATCAATGCGTACTGCGCTGAAATACGGCAATATGCACCTTATCTGGAGCACTGCCCTCTATACAATGCCAGGTGGCTATGACCGGGGCGAGTGCCTGAAGACTGTCGAGACGTTCAGCTTCGTTGACAACACCTGGACGACCCTGGACGAGATGAAGACCGCTAGGGGGCGCTTCTCCATCGCAGAGTCCGACAACAACATCTACGCGTGCGGCGGGTCGGACGGACACCGCGAGGTTGTAAGCGTGGAGCGATATGACCCGGTTGACGGCACATGGACGATCGAGACGGAAGCTCCGAAGCCGAAGGCATCGCCAGGTAGGTTGTGCTCCAGTTTTAAGTGCAAACAGACGGGGGTTTGTGGTGTATTAATGTTGATGATGTTTGTCACATGGTAGGTATGTTTTCTTTATGTAAACTGTGCTCGAGGTTTGCGAAGTGAACCATTTCTCTCTCGCACCATCATTTCACATCAAACAAACCAGACAAGCTAATCAATGGGGCTGCACATCTCGCCGGCGTAAAATGTTTCGCGTTGAAAAATGCACCAGGGGGCCGTTTCACTAAACTTTGTACAACTAAAATGTTTGTAAGTGCAAAATTATGATAGTGTGTCAATTTCACATTAACAATTTTTTCTTGTAGACAATTTTTGAATTTACATTTATTGAGCATAGGCTGCTATGCTCAATAAATGTAAACCCATCAATTGACATTTCCAGACGATCCTAAATTTGCACTTACAATCATTTTAGTTGTACGAAGTTTAGTGAAACGGGCCCCAGTTTCCTGACGAGATGCCATTCAGCTCTACTATCGCTTGAATTCTCTTTTCGTCTAATAGCTAATAGACACAAATGTGTGTATGCAGTATCTTGTAGCTGTATGTAATTTGTCACGAATGCTACACCGATTTCAAACATTTGAAACATTTTATGCCGGCACGGAGTGCTTCACCAGTGCTAATGTCACAAGCATTAATACATGACAAATAACCCCTTCAGTTTGTCATGTGTTAATGCTTGTGATGTTCATAGCATGGTAGGTATGTTTGATCTGCAATGGTGGTTCAAGAAGGCAATTGTCTACTTCTCAAATCTGTACCAGAACATACAGTTCAGATTTTGTTCTGAAATTTCCGTGGGTGGGGTAGCCATACTCTCGATTTTTTTGACTGTTTTCTTTTGTTTCATATGCCCTTATTGATATTTTACAGAACTGGGTTTGTTGAAAAGTAAATCACATTTGTCATTAAAGTCTCAAAAAGTTTATTTGTCTGATCTATATCAATATACAGCACATCCTGTAGAGCTCCAGATAAGGTGCGTATTGGAATATTTTGCGCACTTATTTTAGCATAATAAGCATTGATTATCAAAAGTGCGAGTACAAAATAGCCACAGCAATGTGAACATACATACAGTATTTTCACTACTCAGTTTGAAAATCAATAATAAAGTTGAAAATTTACTTAGTTGACCTGCAAAAAGCAAACACTGCTTTTTACAGCTCAAATAAGTGAATTTATAAAAGAAATAAAAAAAAAATCACTTGTTCCCTATTTAATATTAAAGAAGGACAATCAATAATACATTTGTAAAAGTAAAATATGCATTGAATATGAAATATGGGGGTATAATACTCTTTAGATACATGACTTATCTGGAGCTCTGTCATGATGAAACCCCAATCAATTAACCATCAATACATTGGAATATATAAATAGAGAATAGTAGGTTAGTGCCGTGAATGGGAAAAAAATATCTGGCAAGGCATTGGAAACGGGATGGGCTCTGCCGAGCACATCCCGTTTCCGTGCCGCGCCAGATATTTTCCCCATTCACGGCACTAACCTACTATTCTATTTATCCCGTCAACACCTACAAATTGCTTTAAAATGCAAAAAAAACAAATAACCCCAGTCACCGCACATATTCATACGCAGTGATTAGGTCGTATTGACAGGATTTCAAAAATGTTTCACGGCACATATGCACTGTGTTGACGGGATAAATAAAGGATTCATTGCAAAATCTTCAATAGCAAACTACCAACGTACATCTTGTGTATTTTGTTGTTTGCCTAAATTGTAGAATACATGTGGGAACTTGTGGGGTAAGTATATCACATGTACTATCTAAACTAAATTCTCATCATTTGATTGGTCCACTTACTTGGGCTGAACATTTTTCAACCTATCAATCAAATATGCTTTATCTTTTTCAATTTGGGTTCATTTAAATACCAGTCATTGCAATCATATTTATTAACCATTATATCGATGGTCTAGTAACATAAGGTCGTAAGTGCTATGCTTTAGCTTTAGCATAGCAGTTACGACCTTATGTTACTAGACCATCGATATGACCATTTTAGTAATTTACTCTGTGTTTGGGTGTAAATAGGCTACAGTAATGGCCACCTTATGATCGCCCCGTTATTGAGACCGCCTTGTTAATACGATCACATTTTCAAAGAATTTTTTTGTTTTTTACTCTCTCTTTGCATGGTCACAGGGTTCGATATAATGGCCATCCTGCTTTTCCGTAATATGATCACTTTTGACAGTCCTGGGGGCCGTTTCACTGAACTAAAATGTTTGTGAGTGTAAATTTAGGATCGTCTGAAAATTTCAATTGATTAATTTACATTTATTGAGCATAGGCTGCATATCTTGCCAATTTCAAGAGAACTCGCAGGTATATTCTACTCCAAACTTGTCTTCGATACTAAGCTGTGCCCGGATCCATTGCAGGAATCACGATTCTCAACAACCAGCTGTACGTGATTGGGGGTAGTATGGGACAGACGACTGTCACAGACTGTGAGATGTACGACCTCCGCACCAAAACCTGGTCCTCCATCGCCCCTCTAGTCATTGGTACGTTGTTTATGATATGACTGTGAGATGTACGACCTCCGCACCAAAACCTGGTCCTCCATCGCCCCTCTAGTCATTGGTACGTTGTTTATGATATGACTGTGAGATGTATGACCTCCGCACCAAAACCTGGTCCTCCATCGCCCCTCTAGTCATTGGTACGTTATTTATGATATGACCGAGATATACGACCTCGCACCAAAACCTGGTCCTCCATCGCCCCTCTAGTCATTGGTACGTTGTTTATGATATGACTGAGATGTATGACCTCTGCACCAAAACCTGGTCCTCCATCGCCCCTCTAGTCATTGGTACGTTGTTTATGATATGACTGAGATATACGACCTCTGCACCAAAACCTGGTCCTCCATCGCTCCTCTAGCCACTGGTATGTTGTTTATGATATGACTGGGAGATGTACGACCTCCGCACCAAAACCTGGTCCTCCATCGCCCCTCTAGCCATTGGCTGGGCTCCAGATAAGGTGTGTATTTGCTTAAATACCCAATTACAATTGCCAAAAACACAATGGAAATCAGAAGTAGTGAGTATCAATAAGCAATGAAAAATGTGTGGTATCTTTATCATCTGATCATGCTACAGAAAACAATAAACAGACCACAAATATAGCATATTTTTCTTATTTTTTCATGAAACCACATCTTGGTATTTCATTAGAATTGTCTCCAATTCTAATGAAATGTCAAGACATGTTTTCATTTAGAACCAAACTATTCAATAATTGCGATCTGCTGATGTGTAAACAGTAGTGTGATTTTATTTTACCCAATTAAAATTTTGAAATACCCAATTGCTTCAGAAATGATGGAGTGGCAAATATTTCATTACTACATTGTAATTCCTTATCTGGAGCCCTGCATTGGTACAATGTTTATGATATGACTGTGAGATGTGCATTTGTACAGAGATGTACAGAGCCGGCTCATTTGGATCTACTCTTTTTGCAAACATAACAAAAGAGGTCTGTTATAACATTTATCCCGTCAACACGGTGCGTATGTGCCGTGAAACATGGTGCCGTAGATCATTTTTGATATCCTGTCAATACAACCTAATCACTGCGTATGAATATGTGTGGTTGTCATACTAGTCGATTCTCCGATTTTGACGATGCGACTGGGGTTAATTTTTGCATTTTAAAGCTATTTGTAGGTGTTGACGGGATAAATAGAATAGTAGGTTAGTGACGTGAATGGGAAAAATATCTGGCGCGGCACGGAAACGGGATGTGCTCGGCAGAGCCTCGCCCATCCCAGTGACGTGAATGGGAAAAATATCTGGCGCGGCACGGAAACGGGATGTGCTCGGCAGAGCCTCGCCCATCCCGTTTCCTAAGCCTTGCCAGATATTTTTTCCCATTCACAGCACTAACCTACTATTCTCTATGTAACTGTGTGTTGCAGCTCGGTTCCAGGTGGCCATCTGCACCCACGAGGGTAAGATCTACGCGATCGGCGGCACCAATGGCTGGCGCTGTCTCAACGAGGTCGAGGTGTACGACCCGGCCACCAACACCTGGCAGCTCGCCCCACCTCTCAATGTGTGCAGGCGCGGCGCCGGCGTTGAAGTCTATAACAGTGAGGCCTTTATCTGAGAATATTACTACGTTGGCGCTAGAATTTTTAAATTAGTAGCCAAAATGGACCGATAAAAGACAATAGTATTTTACATTTGCTCCAATATTTGTGAAAACATAGTATTTTTCAAACGTTGTATGAAATTATTAGTAGCCAAAAAGTAAATTTCTGAAATGTTAGTAGCCAAGCGGCTACCAGCAGTGCCAATCTAGGAATAAACAAATTGACTACTTATTTATTGAATATATTGTGACCAGTAACAAATGATCATACATACATACATATGTGGCTGTGACTGGAGAAATGGGGCTTATGGGATTTGTGACCAGTGTAGTTCCTGATCAAATAACACACTCCTGTAGCTGGATAATGATCTATATTGCTTGTTAGAAGCATGACCGCTGTTTTATTGATGGAATGGCGAACAGTGCAGATCCAGATCAGACTGCGGATGCACAGGCTGATCTGGATCTACACTGGTCGCAAAACCAATAAGCCCCATTTCTCCAGTCACAGTCACATATAATGCTCTTGTTTCATTGAGACCCGAAGTAAGAGATATACTAATGCTTATTACGACGCTGCTCGATTCAAATCTCCTTCCACTATCATTCTCTCCTGGTCAATCAATGTTCTCCTCTAGCCTCAACTCTACTCCTAATATTTTGATATTCATTAACATTCTCAAATATATTCATTTTATCTTTGCATGTTGATTCACATGGATACAGGTCAAGGTACATGACAATAATCATGTTATTGTATGTTTATATGTATGTCTACATGATTCTAAAGTACTGTCGAACCATTTTTTTTTTGTGAGAAAAAAAGAAAATTATATAAAAAAAAAGAAAAGCGGACGACAAAATGTTGAAGTTAATTCGTGTTTATTGCATAAAATGGGCGTTCACAGTGTGATAACACAGTGTAATACAATCATAATGCACTAGTGCAATAGTGGGTGGTGGTCGGGCGAACGAGACGGCGTAAATTAACGGTAATGATTCCTCCTTATGGGAATCACTATTTGCCTGTTTTGGCCCTCCGGTACGTTTTTATCTTTGGCTCTTGTTACCTGGGAGTTTAATTGGGTTATTGCTCATTATAAAAGTAGTAAGATTATTACTGATCCTACTTCTTTTGGGAGGGGCCAAGTGATTCTGGTGTGGCGAGGACCTGGCATCAGATCAGGATTATTCTGATTTCAGGGCTGAATATATCGTTTTGTTATTGTAAATATTCAGTTCTGTTTTTAGGATTTCCCCCCCCCCCTCCCTCCCTATTTGTACGTGTACTTGAAAATGTACATGTACTTGTACAGGTAATATATGGGATTTAGTACTAAACCCATTGACCCGGCCTTAAATGACCTTAGCTGTTGATAGGCCGTTAAACCCCAACAAACAAGCAAACAAACAAACAAACAAACACTAATGCAATACATATGTAAATGAGCCAGCTACAGAAAACATGTTAGGTAATAAATACAGCTTCAAATGCTTATGCAATCATTAGAATATAACGTTTGTTGTTGATTTAATATGATATTTATTAAGCTTGTTGACAGATTTCATTAGAAACTTGGCATAGCATCGTTTCTTATGAAATCGGTAAACTCGTTTAGTAAATACCATATTAAATCGTCACTCATGTAAGATCCTCTATATAATGAGTTGCCTGATAAATGTATCTCCTGTAGCCGATTTCATCAAAATTGCAAAATATACTTATCTAGCAAAGTATCCTTTGATGGAGTAATCATTTATTTTTCGCGAAATGCATTATTTCACATAGAACTAATGACTGCGTATATATTTGATGATTGAAAGTATGCAGAATTATTATACTGAATTTATTACATTATCACAGCCCTGTGATAATGTAATAAATTCAGTATAATAAAAATTAATAAATTTATCCTAAAATTGAACATTTCTCGCTCAAAGTATTCTTTGCTAGATAAGTATACTTTGCAATGTTGGTGAAATAAGCTACTGGTCAATGCCGCCCACCACTCGTCTATCTATCCCGGATATGTATATTTGGCAATAAAACATTTGGGTTCTTATTATAGATACCCAAAATGTTTATCGCAAAACTTACTACCATTTGTCAGATTGACGTGAAACGGGTGTCCGTGAATCCCTGATAATTTTCTGAAGTTGAACTTATTCAAAATTTTTCCAGGTAAAATTCACATTGTGGGTGGAAACGATGGCGCATCAGCTCTCAACTCGACTGAAATGTTCGACCCGGATATGGGTACGTGGATGTCGGGTCCCTCACTCGGGATTCCTCGTGCGAACTGCGGGGTCGTTACCGTCGACAATCGCCTGATCGCGGTTGGTGGGTTCAGCGGAAAGAAATTTCTGGACACGATGGAGTACCTCGACTACAGCGTGAGTGACGACTGGTGTAGTTACCTCCCCTCGAAATACACAAAAAGCCCGTCAAAGGACGACGCTCCGAAATCTGGCACGGCACGGAAATTGGATAACGGCCAACGGACTAACAGTTCATTTGAAAACGGCAAGTTGTCGGAAATTGCGAAAATCAGGAAACCAAGTAAAAATGGCGGCCATGTTAATGGTGAGAAATTTGAAGATCAAAATCAATCGGTTGTTCCGGTTAAAAAAGGAAATCATACGGAGAACGGAACCGAATGCCGTATTTCAAATGGAAACGGACCGGTCGTGGGAAACGGAAAACATTCGAAAAATGGCGAAAGTTCCGATGCTGTGATATGCGTGGGCGGGGATAAAATGGCAGGATGTCGTGGCGCCGGGAAAGCTCTGGGACAAGGTCACGGGAAAGGCGTACAAACGTGATGACGGGTGTCTGCCAAGGGGGATAATACGAGGCAGTCGGAGTTCTTTCCCCTGATGTTGTGTGAATATACTTGTGTTGGTCGTGCCGTGTACTGGAATATTTTGCTTTGAATCAAACAGTTTGCTTGGCTGAGCCTGAGCTGTGCTACAGCTCAGGCTCTGACAATCAAACTGCTTGATTGTACGTTGGCATGGCCAATAAGACGTTCGGAAATGTTGATAATCTAGGCAAGATTAACGCAGACTGCCGTGTATGTTTAACGGAGTACAATTTTTGCTACACGTTTTGTTTGTAGATGCTCGAACTGGGACATATTCGTAGTGATTAACAAATATTGCCAAAAGTAGAATGTGTCTAGTTAACCATTGCACCCCTAACTGTTGGATATTGACTGTTCACAAAGCTCCAGATAAGGCGTGTATTGGCGTATTTTGCACACTTATTTTAGCAGAATACGCATTGCCAGTGGGAGTACAAAATACTCCCAGCAATGTGAAAATACGCATTGATTTTCAAATCAAGTAGTGAAAATACTGTAATAAAGTTGAAAATTTACTTAGTTGAGCTGCAAAAAGCTTTTTGCAGCTCAAATAAGTGAAGTTTGAAATTTGTTTTATTTATTTATCATTTGTTCCCTACTTAAGGAAGAAAGTCAATAATACATTTGTAAAAGTAAAATACGCATTGAATTTGAAATCTGGGTGTATAATACTCTTTAGATACAAAGTGGGTGGCAGGTGGGCGCATGCGATGGGTAATTTAACGATCGGGATTCATCCTTACCGGAATCCCGACTGGAGACCTGGTTTGGCCCTCACATACGTCTTTGGCATTTTGTACGTGACAGTTGAATCTGGTTATACCCCTTATAAGAGTAATCCTACCGGTATTACTTTTAAATAGGGGAAGGGGCCAAGTGACTTTGATGCGGTATGGACCTGGCACCAGGTCAGGTTATTCTAATTTCAGGGCTGAATATGTTGCATCTCGATGTAAATATTCCGTTCTGATTTTTGGGATTTTCCCCCCAATGCAGCAGGTTAAAACGGGATCGAACCTGTTTGCGCGGCCTTACATGACCTTAGCTGTTGATAGGCCGTTAAACACCAATAAACAAACAAACAAACAAACTTTAGATACAAAACTTATCTGGAGCTCTGAGGTTTTCTATCCCATGACCCGCATGAAATTTTACACATTTATACAAGTAGTGGATGGCTAGTCCATCATAGCTACGTTATCAGAGCTCCACTTAAGATGCGTAATTTGATCAACTTTGGGGGGAATTTTGTTATTTCTTCACCAAAAATGGCAAGTTGGGAGTGCTTTAGAATCGTCTCATCGAGACGATTCTAATGAACTCCCAACTTGCCATTTTTGGTGAAGAACTAAGAAAAATACCTCGAATATTTGGTCAAATTACGCATCTTAACTGGAGCTCTATGTTATACCCGGGCGTCTGCATGATCATTGAGTCATTTTGGAAAGGCTCGAGAGAACAATCAAATTTTGCAGGTGAATTGACCCTTACTACGCTGAATTAAATTTGTCGTCTGCTGGAAATGTTTTATTTTCATTTTTTTTTTATAAAAACCTGTTTTGACCGCACATGAGAATCGTCTCCACTGGAGACGATTCTCATGTGCTGCCAAAACATGTTTTTTTTTTAAGAATTAAGGCAAAAATGAAAAACAGCAGACGACAATTTTCGTCTCCATCGTCACTCTGCGTAGCCGCTGCACTGAGATATGATCTTTGGCTGTGATTGGAGAAATGGGGTTTATGCGATTTGTGACCAGTGTAGCTCCTGATAAAATATCGCACTCCTGTCGTCGGGTAGCGATCTATATTAGTTGTTAAAAGCATGACGGGTGTTTCCTTGATGGAATGGCGAACAGTGCAGATCCTGATCAGCCTGTACGGATGCACAGGCTGATCTGGATCTACACTGGTCGCATAACCCATATACGCCCCATTTCTCCAGTGACAGCACAAATGATGTTTAACAACAGAATGTTCCTGCAAAATTGTGACGAAGTTAACACGTTGTATATCATAGGAACATTTGTTGTCGGTCAGAGTTTTGGATCAAAACCATGTTTCGCCATAGCATAGCGAATTCCTTGATTGCATGTTGTATAATGCTGTTGCCATGTATAAGTTGCCATGACTTTGTTACATATTGGGACCCGTCATGTGAAAATTGGAGCTATTGGGTTTGAGACCCAGATCAGCTTGTGCATCCGAGCAGTCTGATCACGTCGACACTGTTCGTTTTAGAATCGGTGAAACATTTGTTATGCTAGTAATAAAAAATTTACTACATCCGTATCAAGTGTGATGATTACGGGCTCCACCCTTTATAACTCTCCATAAGCCCCATTTTCTCATGACAGGGGACAAGTATTTCATCCAGGAGTTAATATTGGCCATGTTCTTGACACAACCAAGTCATTTCTCTCAATGTTAAGTTTTCGTGTTACGGTCATTACTTCAACACCTTATCAGCTACAGTCATCAAACTTTATACATACCTTTACTATGATATGTAGATGAATATATGACTATTCTCGGGGGCCCCAGGGTCAATGTCAAGGCCCCAAGGTCAAGGTCAAGGCGGAAGAAGGCGAGACATTTGATTCCGCGGAATTCTTGTCATATTGAAATTTAGCCAAATCGTATAACCATTCTGTATATGACATTACTGTAAAACTCCATTTAGTGTTGCAATTTCCAAATAATTTATATAAGATTTGGTTTTTACCAAATCTTATATAAATAATTTAGAAATTAATAATAATTCTGACTGCATACATAATTTTGTTATTGCCAAATTTTAAAATAAATGTCGTTAAACAAAACAAAGTATGTGTTGACAACAGTTAATCATGTACAGAAAGATAGAAATAATTCAATGTCAAATTAGAAATCGGAACGAGGCCTGTTACATCCTGGGTGGATTTGTTAGTAAATTAACACGTGTATATACTTTATTGTATTGTTGATGTGAACTAACTAATGTAGCTGATACCAGAGCTCCAGTTAAGGTGCGTAATTTGTTCAATTTATGGCAAGTTGGCACTCCCAACATGCCATTTTTGATAGAGAAATAAGAAATTTGTCCCCATATTACGCACCTTAACTGGAGTTATACATGTATGTATGCATGCCGTTGAAAACAAAAACAAAATTACATCCCTGTCTGTTTATGACCCTGACATGCAATGGACATAAAACCCCAATCACAAGGTGCATGATCACGTGGTTACAACAACAACAACGTCGCCCACTCCAAAGTAAGTATTATTTGATAGTTTCCTTAATATGCAACGGATTTTGATGAAATATGGCGCAGCAAACGCGTCTTCATGAGCTTCATTTGGTGGTCCAGGGAGTTCGGCACAGACTTGTGTTGTTTTTGCGAAGAATCGATTTCCGTGTCGGAGACACGGAAATCGATTCTTCCCAAAAACGACAGAAGTTTGGGCGAAAATACAGACCACCAAATACAGCTTAACAAGACGCGTTTGATGCGCCATATTTCATCAAAATCCGTTACGTAATAAGGACAATATAAAAGAATACGTACTTTGAATCAGCTGGATTCTGGAAGTTTCAGTACTTGTTGTTGTTGTTAGTACCACGTGATCATACACCTTGAATCAATCAACATGACAATGGAGACTATTGGACCACAGGCTGACCAAAGGGATCCTTAGCAATTTTCAGCTGCATCTAAATCCTGGCAAATTCTTATAAAACTTGGTGTATGTACAATGTACTTGGTACCCGAACTGGAAAATTCTTGACCCGTCTCCTTTGTTTGGAGCCTGAGACACATTGATGTTGTTGACAAAATTGCCAATTCTGTTTCACTTCGTAGAAATATGTCACAACGATCATGTTTCTTAACAAATGTTGTTTTTGTATTAATGTGTCGACAAATAAATTTCTATGCCCCCGGTCTCGGTAGAGCCATACAGTGTTTGGGCTGCGTGCCCGTGAGTTCGTCCGTCCGGCACATTAACCCTTTCAACACCAAGTAACTTAATAGGATGTTCCATGCCAATGTTTCACGCTATTTCATTAATTTTGTTCATTCAAATTATCCTATTCTTCTAAAAGGGTAATCTGTACGACGTTTAAAATTATTAACAAACAGTGGAGATCCTGATGAGATGGCTCGTTACGAGCCGGCTCATCCGGATCTGCACTGTTTGCAAACATTGTCTCTATAGAGGTCTGTGGTGTTGAAAGGGTTAAGAAGTTTACTAGAGTTTCTCAGTTATGTCATAACTTCTATATGCCTTGAAGGATTGCTGAAATATTTCAACATGGCATACATGTGGACAAATGCCACACCTCTATGCTGCCCTTATTATGACCTTGACCTTTTTACCTTAACAACTTTGAATTTTTTCACACATTAAGAACTTTGCCGGAGTTTCTCAATTCTGCCATATCTTCTGTATCCCTTGAAGGATCACTATAATATTTCAATACATCATACTTGTGCACAAATACCACGCTGTCCTTAATATGACCATGACCTTTTGATCTTCAAAACTTTGAACTTTTTCTCATATTAAAATTTATTATTAACTTTGCCACAGTTTCTCCAATCTACCACCTGGGGCATTCGTCAGCCGACAGGCCGCATTTCTTGTTTTTCCAGGTTCCACATCGAGTACCGAGTACATACCATAATAATCCTTAATATTCGGACACAATTTATTCCGGGAAACACACATCAATATGAGACACGCAATGTGATTTCATACCTAAGAACATAATTATGCGAAAAAATGTCGTGAAATATAATTACAGAAATTAATATTTTCTGTAAAGGAAGTCGAAAGATGGCGAAACTTTGCTGTGAAAATTACATCAACTTTTAACGTGATTTACGGAAAATATTGTAAATGTTTTCATGAAATATCGCACATTTTCTTAGGTACAAAGTCACATGGCGTATATGGTTTCTCATGGCAAGTAATGTCCAAATGTTTACAGGGCTCCAGATAAGGAATTAGTAATTGAGTATTGTCACTCCATCATTTCTGAATTTTAATTGTGTAAAATAGAATCACACTACTGTTTACACATCAACAGACAGCAATTATTGATTAGTTTGCTTCCAAATGAAACCACATATTGGTATTTTATTAGAGACAATTCTAATGAAATACCAAGATGTGTTTTCATGGAAAAATAAGAAAATATGCTATATTTGTGGTCCGTTTATTGTTTTCTGTAGCATGGTAAAGATACCACAAAGTTTTCATTGCGTTTTGATACTCGCCACTTCTGATTTCAATTGGGTTTTTGGTAATTTTAATTGGGTATTTACGCAAATACGCACCTTATCTGGAGCTCTGTGTTTAAGGTTATTACGGTCCTCTTATATAAATGTTTTTTTAGTATGTGTCCAGGTTCTCGCCTTATCTTACATGCAGTGCCCAATTGAGGGCTAATGGTTCTGCTAGCAATATAAGGCTATCAGGCCCGTACTCAGGAATTAATTTAGGGGGGTGCGTTATCGACGGCGCGAAGGGCTACGCATTTTTTTTTTTGGAAAATCCACGGACAGATCTCGGCAGATTAACCCTCTCAACCCTAAGTAACTGGAATGGATTTTGATATGTTGATTTTGCAACCAATCCAATCATCACACAATGATTTTCAGACCAGTCCATTTATGAACATGGGGTGTTTTTGTTCTCAAAATTATGAAAATTACTTGTAAAAAGTGCAGATCCTGATGAGACGGCTCGTAATGAGCTGGCTCATCTGGATCTACACCTTTTGTCAATACCACTATACAGGCCTGTGGTGTTGAAAGGGTTAAAGGGAGTGTGTACGCACCCGTCACACCCCCTCTGCTTACGGGCCTGGCTATGTCAATGTCTAATTGGTGAACAGCATAAGTTCTGATTGGATGCTGATCTGGGCGTATGCTGGTCATAAATGTCGTAAGCTCCCTTTTGTGTCATCTTGGGCCTAATTGAGGTTTCCTGAAAGTAGGCGTAGACTTTGTGAAACAATGGAGTGTTGATATTTTTATGCATTTGCTCAAGGAAATTGTAATCAGTTATAATTACATGTATACCATATACTGTGATTGCATTAATGTTCGTCAGGGTCAAATTTTGTTCAGGCGAGTTTGCTAAACAAGACATAAATTTACGACACAACTAGCTCGGTTTTTGTCACAGTCCGCTTGCGGACAGCGCGATATTGGCGTACATACGTCCGTACGTGCATCCGGGTTAATATTTTTGGTTAAACTTTTTGGTTCAAGTTTTTTTGGTATACTATCAAAGCCTTGGCGTGCGCCATCTAGTTTGTTTAAGCTGATTGATATAAAGTGACAAGCCTGCCTGTCTGTCAGTTTGCAGACTTCAAACAGATGTCAATTTTGAAAGTGTAAAGTCGTCGCCGCGGGCACAGTCATATCAAAGCGTAATACACGCAATTGGTGACGTCGTTCACTTATGCGACATGGCTTACCTACTCACACATGAATTATTGTTCAATTACCGTTATTTTTCTATGGTTTTCACAGGCCGATTGCCTTATAATTTAAACACAATATGACCGTTATCAATTTAATGGTGTGACAACAAGAATGGTTTATGGCTATTGCGCGAGTTCATTATTCGTCAGGGATGTAAATTCTACATCCAAGTCATGGACGAAAATGACGAAAATTGAGCCATGATTAAATGAAATCACAGTATTTTATACATTTCCACACACTGTCTGTGCTCCAGATAAGCTTTGTCTAAAGCGTACTATACCGCTCGATTTCAAAATCATTGCGTATTGTACTTTTACAAATGGATTATTGATTTTTTTCATTACTAAATATGGAACAAAGAATAAAAAAATACATAACAAATTTAAACATTCACTTAATTGAACACCGTTTGCTTTTTGCAGCTCAACTAAATGAATTTTCAACTTTATTACAGTATTTTCAATACTCAATTTGAAATTAAATGCGTATGGTCACATTGCTGTGCGTATTTTGTACTCTCACTTTTGATATTAATCAATGCGTATTCAGCTAGTTTAATTGCGTAAAATACGCCAATACGCACCTTATCTGGAGAGCTGCACTGTGTGTTAAACAAATTCACAACAGGCCATTATCAAGGTGATTTCGCTTAACCCTTCGAATGCTGAAACGAAAATTGTCGCCTACTGTTGTTTCATATTTTACCTTTGTTCTCAATAAACATATGGTTCGACAACACTTTAGAATAATTTCCAATGGAAATGAATCTGAAGTGTTGTCAAAATATGTTGTTGGAGAGAAAGATAGAAAACAAAAAATGGCCAACGACATTTCGTTCAGCATTAATTTCAAGGGTTAACCCTTTCCCCCCTAAATATTCAGTTTCATCTTCAGCTTTTATATGCTGCTTCTCTTGAATTTTATACTTATAATGCCCCATCCATACCGGTAAAATACTGGATTCGACCCACGTTAATCTGGCCTAAAATGACTTTAGCTGTTGACAGGCTGTTAAAACACCTTTAAACCGAACCGGCTCATCTGGATTTAGTATTGTTACTTGACTGCCGTTATTCGACACCGCTCACAGCCATGTTCAAATGTACAGTTGCCTCATGCAGGCACCGGGGCGGGATCAACTGATCCTGAGAATAGTGCTGCAGTAGCCATTGCTTGTCGTAAAAGGCGACTAAACTGGCTTAACGATTGGGTTCATACTTTCCGGAACCCACTATACCGGATTTGGCCCTCATGTACATTTTTTGTATGTGAGAGTTGAGTCAGGCTATGCCCCATATATAAAAGTAAGATTAGCGCTAATCCTATTACTTTTAGGGGATGGGATAAATGATGCTGGTGTGGCGAGGGCCTGGCACCAGATCAGGTTGTTCTAATTTCAGGACTGAATATATATTTTGATTGTAAATATTGAGTTCTGAAGTTGGGATTTACCCCCCTCGGACAGGTGGATACGGGACACGACCCCGTTGGCCCGTCTGCGTGTAGACTCCCTGAGGCTTGTACCTCTATGTCAGAAAAGTGGACGTTAAACCCTATTCACTCACTCACTCACTCAAATGTACAGCACGTGCTGTTGTGGCTGTAGACAATACTCATTTCAGGGCCAAGCCAACACCTACGTAATGCATGTAATGCCATTACATCACCAGATCAGTTCACAACGGTCGCACTGAAATTTTGCAATTGATGCGGCTGCATCACGCGACGTGTACTGTGGCCCCGGAATATGTATGTGTAAATGAGCTGTTTGAATGGAGCAGATTAGGACTCGGGAAGTGTTTGAACCCGCGCCGCGGCCTACAGCCTTGGGGTTCAAACAGTTCCCTTGTGCCACGGCAAACGTTTACCCACGGCTGGACATTGTCGAACCTTATATTTTTACACATATTTACTTTTTTGAGGAATGAGAAAAGTATAACTATTACAGATACATGTACTACAATGTATATGTGTTATAGATATTGTTCTGCCCTGTTTAACCAACTTCTAAATGGCACCTGGATTTGGTATTACTTCTGTTATTGCATCGTCTTATATTGCCGATATTGATTCCGAAAAAAAAACAAACTCTATTTTCCATTTATAAATGACATGAAAAATTGAATTAAATTTTTTGTCAATTTTCAACAATGTTTATGGCATCCATGACTGATTTTCGAAATCAAAATAAAATTATTGAAATACGACAACTGAGTTAATTCCAGATTCAGGTTCATGTAATGTTTTTGTAATAATAGCCATTAATTATTTAACGTTAGCGGAAAATCCTAAATGTGTTCCTTCTTCGCACTCAGAAGTATTTGTTGCGACCACCATTTGAACCGTCTCGTTGAGACGGTTCAAATGAGTGGTCACAACATATACTTTCATTGAGAAATAACAAAAGTAAAAATAAAATATTAATAAATTTCGTACCCGTAAAGGTGTATTCTGAAAGGAATGGGTTAATAATGTGTGAAATTGATGTGATTCAAATTGATCATCCTCGTATGTTATTCTTATTTCTGTGCACATATATTTGCCTACTCGGTGGTGCTGCATTCCGCGCCAGCGTAAAAAGAAATGCACAGGTTTCTCACCTCAACGATCAGAGTTCATCCTTACCGTAATTCCGAGACCTGATTTGGCCATCATATACGTCTTTGGCATTTTGTATGTGACAGTTGAATCGGGTTAATACCCCTTATATGAGTATGACAAGTATTCATAATCCCATTTTAGGGGAAGGGGCCAAGTGACATTTGTGTGGTATGGACCTGGCACCAGGTCAGGTTATTCTAATTTCATGGCTGAATATATTTTTTCTCTATGTAAATATTCAGTTCTGATTTTGGGATTTTGCTCCGAATGCAGCATGTTAAAACGGGATCGAACGTGTTTGCCCGGCCTTGCATGACCGTAGCTGTTGATGGGCCGTTAAACACAAATAAACAAACAAACAAACTAGTTAGAGTGTTTGCAGAAACATATTTTCGTCTAGTAACTGGCGCAAATTTCTTGCGCCGGTTACTAGACGAAAAATGCTTTATGCGGTATCTTCTGCGTGTAGCTGACTACCAAGAATCCGACACCTGTTTCGACATGGACCATTTTACGCCGGTGCAGAATGCAAGAACAGTGCTACTTATTGAGAGTCTTAGCAAGGCGTGTATGTCTGCATAGTTATAATGCCCTTTATGGTTGCCATGTGATATTGTTAAGCTGTATCAGCGTGTTGTTTGTTAATACGTTTAACATACATTTTAGTATGCTGTGTATTCTGAAATGCTTATTTATAAATGGGCCGGCCTCCAAGAAAAGGTACCTTAACCATTTAACACACACCCCCCCCCCCCCCCACCAATGCAGCAGGTTAAAACTGGATTGAACAGTTTGCCCGACCTTACATGACCTTAGCTGTTGATAGGCCGTTAAACACCAATAAACAAAATCATTCTATAGCCCACCCATACGGTCCATGTGATAAATTGTTTAATGGGTGCATCCATCAGTGTTATGATTTTTGGTTATATCTGTAGCCTATTTCACCAACATTGCAAAGTATACTTTTCTAGCAAAGTATACTTTGAGGGAGAACTTTTCAATTTTAGGATAAATTTATTAATTTTTATTATACTGAATTTATTACATTATCACAGCCAATTTGGCTGTGATAATGTAATACATTCAGTATAATAATTCTGCATACTTTTAATCATCAAATATATGCAGTGGTTAGTTCTATATGAAATAATGCATTTGGGAAAAATAAATGATTACTCCCTCAAAGTATACTTTGCTAGAAAAGTATACTTTGCAATGTTGATGAAATCCGCTACTGGTAGTTGTGTTTGATGAGCACTACAGATCGCTCAACTTAGTTATAGTTATGTTAGTTTGGTACTGATCTCGAGCCGTTTGTAGCTCTGTTAAGTTTACAGTTTGCCGTGATACTGTTAATTTATTTATACCCCTGGCTAACGAAGTATGTCGATTGTATATTGTTTTCGTATTTCGTCCGTCCGTAAAATTTGTGTGAATGTTTTTGGGTACACATTATTTTTGCAACCGAAAGTCTGATTGACTTGAAACGACATATACTTCTTTATCATCATCCATATTTGTATTCTGTAGCCCACCTATGCGGCTTTCATGTCCAAGGTCACGGCTAAATGACTTAGAAAATATTTGTTTGTCACACCAGGCGGCGGTAGCGGGTATCCGTGAGTTCTAGTATTTAGGGTTGGGGATTGGCTCGAAGACTTTCCGTACCCAGGAATAACTATCCGCATGTACATGTAGAAACTGATCACTGTGTGTGTGTGTGTGTGCGTGTGTGTGTATGTGTGTGTGTGTGTGTGTGTATGTGCGTGTGTGTGTGTGTATGTATGTATGTATGTAGTATGGCCTGTTGAGGTCAACAGTGGATATAATCCATAACATTGTTGCAAATGGTGTCGTGTAAATTCATATTTGACGACGGACAACTATAAATGTATTTATTATTAACATTATTACAACACATAATATTAAAATCATCATCCATATGATCCTCAATCTTCAATCTGGTCAATGAAGATGCCGTTGTGATCGGGGAAAATCATAAATATGTTCTTTGTATGTGCTTAGAAGTATATGCCGCGACCACCGTTTGAACCGTCTCGACGAGACGGTTCAAACGGTGGTCGCGGCATATACGTCGGAACATATACTTTTATTGAAAAATACCGTTACAAAAATAAAATATTTAAAATAATTCTACCCGTAAAGGTGTGTTCCGCATGTAATGGGTTAAATGTGACTCTGCCGAGTGTATTTGGCTTCACCATTGTTAACCAACCCATCCAAGCCATATTCTATATTTTGGTAGTAAACATGTTCCTTGTGACTAATACGAGTTTGTTGTTATTCTGCCCTATGGTCAATCACACAGGTCAATAAAGGCTCCAGAAATCGGATTTTGTATGCAAGTGTGATGAAAACAACAAATAGGACATTGTTGTTTAATGTCTTTCGGAGATATTCCACCAAATTGTATTATGTATATATCGTATTATTTGTGGTATGTGTCAAGCGCCACAAGATTTAAAACTAACTTATGTATGCATGAAGACGGCCGACATAGCAACTCTAATGTTCTCATACATGTATATGTAATATATTTATCCTGTCAACACAGTGCGTATGTGCCGTGAAACACAGTGCCGTGAAACATTTTTGATATCCAGTCAATACTATTTTTGCATTTTAAAGCCATTTTTCGGTGTTGACGGAAACGGGATGTGCTCGGCAGAGCCTCGCCCATCCCGTTTCCTGAGCCTTGCCAGATATTTTTTCCCATTCACGGCACTAACCTTCTATTCTCTATATATTCCATCACATTGAGGTTCAGATATATGTTATATTCCATCACAGTTAGGAACCAATTATTTTTTAATTGAACGATGATCTTGGGTCCTCAATAAACATCCACATTAAATAATCATTTATACAGTATTATTGCCTGCGTGATGATCCCAGCCCCACTGCGTCAGAGTCCTTTCTTATCACCCCTCGTTTCACGGGGACTGCCTTCCCCCTGGCCTGACCCGTGGTACTCGGCAGAGTCCCCTTCGATCCCATGGACCCTCCGCTGCCCTTGGACATGGCGCGTTTCGTGCCGCCGAAATACACACTCTTCTGGCCGATATCGATCTTGGTTGACGTCGATGTCAGCTGCTGTATCCCGCTACTGTACATCCGGAACTGGGGGTAGGAATATACCAACATAAAAGTAGTCCAGTGAAAAATAATCCCAAATATTTTAGGCCACATAGCTCGGGCGGTTTGTTGGGAGCATGTGAATGGTAAATTTAACGATGAGCTTCATCCTTACTGGAATCTTGGGGGCCGTTTCACTAAACTTCTTACGACTAAAATGTTCGTAAGCGCAGATTTAGAATCGTCTGCAAATTTGAATTGATGGATTTACATTTATTGAGCATAGGCTGCATATGCAGCCTATGCTCAATAAATGTAAATCCAACAATTATTTACAAGAAAACAGTGTTAATGTGAAATTTACAGACTATCATAAGTTTGCACTTACGAACATTTTAGTCGTAGGAAGTTTAGTGAAACGGGCACCCAGATATTTCTGGTTTGGTCCTCATTTTATGTTTGGCTTTCTTTCTTGAGAGTTGAATCCGGTTATACCCATTATAAAATTAGTTAGTTTAGTACTAATCCAGTTACTGTTAGGCAGTGGGGCTAAGTGATGCTGTTGTAGTGACGACCTGGCACCAGGTCGGGTTAATCTAATTTCAGATCTGAATACCGGTACGTGTATATTTTTTTCTGCAAATATTCAATTCCGATTTTGGAATTTTCCCCAGCGCTCCAGATAAGGAATTGAGTATTTTCACTCTGAAGCAATTGGGTATTTCGGATGTTTGAAACTTGCTCGAAAATAGTGGTCACTTGATGTAAACCGTGTTGGATACTTTATAAAACTATGGTGGTCAGCTGAGATTGAATTTATTTCTGAAGCTATGTTTTATATAGCTTAGATCAGCAAAATCCATATAAAAAATGGAAGTAGCAGAAAATGGCCATTTATGCAGTATCGCGATTAAATGATGTAGTGAAGGGTTTGTAGAAAAAAGGGGTTATGTCAATAAGCATCCTTTTTCCACTGACTTGATTAAATCTTTGAAACAAATGATGATGTTCTAAACTATAAAGTCGGTCCTTTAAACCTTACTATACATGTACTGAATTAAATGTTGTCTGCTGGAAATGTTTTGTTTTCAATATTCTTGATAAAAACCTGTTTTGACAGCACATGAGAATCGTCTCCACTGGAGACGATTACCATGTGCTGCCAAAACAGGTTTTTTGTTAAGAATTAAGGCAAAATGAAAAACAGCAGATGACAACTCCTGCGTAGTAAGGGTTAATGCTATAGCATACTTCAAGGTGTCGGTAGAAAAAGGGGGCCAAGTCCAGCCCCATTTCCCCACTGACCCTTCAATTAGTGTTTTCTAACCTGGTGGTACTTGATTGAAATCGCTGTCCGCTGCGGCATCCGGGAATTCTTCACCTGTTCCAGCTCGGTAAACGTGTCCCTCAGATGTCTCTCCACCTTTAATATCTTGTCCTGGATCACTTGCTCCTTCTGTCGATACGTCTCCGCTTGTTTCTGTATCACCGTCTTCCCGTCCACAGACTCGCTGATCTTCGACTTGTACTTCGTCATCTGTTCGTCGTATTCGATCTTTTCACCCAGAAGCTTGTTGTATTTCACCTCGATCTCCTCGCGCTCCTTCCGTTCCGACTCGGCACTGACTTCCGCTACGTCCAAGTCGCCCTGGCAATCGTTTAACTGTGCTCTCACCTCGGCTACCGAGTCGGATAGATGTTGAATCTTCGCTTCTTTAGTTTCAATTTGTTTTTGAATGTCTGAACGTTCGCCCCTGTGTGTATACAAATTAAGTGGTCAATGGAGTAATGCGGATAAGTTGGACTTAGTCCACTGTAGCCGATTTCATCAACATTGCAAAGTATACTTATCTAGCAAAGTATACTTTGAGGGAGTAATCATTTATTTTTCCCGAAATGCATTATGTCGTATAGAACTAACGACTGCATATATTTGATGATTAAAAGTATGCAGAATTATTATACTGAATTTATTACATTATCACAGCCAAAATGGCTGTGATAATGTAATAAATTCAGTATAATAAAAATTAATAAATTTATCCTAAAATTGAAAATTTCTCCCTCAAAGTATACTTTTCTAGCAAAGTATACTTTGAGGGAGAAATTTTCAATTTTAGGATAAATTTATTAATTTTTATTATACTGAATTGCAATGTTGGTGAAATCGGCTACAGAACTCCAGACATTCCAGGGTGTCTGGTTTAGAGAGGTTCCATGTATATGTACTACCGCATTACTTCGTCTTCAATTGGTACCAACGGTATGCCGATAATGCAATTCAGAGCTAGAACACGCTGTCACAAATTTCTATCCAGCCACCCTCTGCTACTGACTGCCTACCTGACACACTTGTCACTCTGCTACTGACTGCCTACCTGACACACTTGTCACTCTGCCATCAGTAGCCTATTTCACCAACATTGCAAAGTATACTTTAGTAGCAAAGTATACTTTGAGGGAGAAATTTTCAATTTTAGGATAAATTTATTAATTTTTATTATACTGAATTTATTACATTATAACAGCCATTATGCCTGTGATAATGTAATAAATTCAGTATAATAATTCTGCATACTTTTAAGCATGAAATATATGCATTTGTTAGTTCTATTTGAAATAATGCATTTCAGGAAAAATAAATTATTACTCCCTCAAAGTATACTTTGCTAGAAAAGTATACTTTGCAATTTTGATTAAATCGGCTAGTGGTGCCCATTTCACTAAACTTCGTACGACGAAAATGTGTAAGTGCAAATTTAGGATCGTATGAAAATTTCAATTGATGGATTTACATTTATTGAACAAAATGTAAATACAATAACTGTTTACAAGAAAACGTTAATGTGAAATGAAATTTATTTACTATCATAATATTGCACTTAAGAACAGTTTAATCGTACGAAGTTTAGTGAAACGGGGCCCCTGTTACTGGTCTTTACCTGACGCCCTCCAGGTCGGTTTTTAGACGCTTGATTTCCTTCCTATCATTAGTCACCTGGTTCTTCATGTTTATGTAACTGTCGGGGTTGTCCGGGTCAGTTAATCGCGCAAGATCCGCACTGGCACCCTGACAAAATAGGGAATACGTCTTAGATGCCATACACATACGATTGGACACATGTGACCCACTCTCTAGAACCTTGGGCCCATTTCACTAACCTTCGTACAACTAAAATGTTTGTAAGAGCAAATTCAGGATGCATATGCAGCCTATGCTCAATAAATGTAAATCCAATAATTGTTTACAAGAAAACATCGTTAATGTGAAAATTACATACAGACTATCATAATTTTGCACTTACGAACATTTTAGTGTACAAAGTTTAGTGAAACGGCCCACAGGTCACTCAAACATGTGGGCCGCGGCCATCTAGTTCTGAAATTTGACCAACATGTATTACATTATCCTGCCAGCTACAAGCATTTTCTCTTTTCGTATCATCTTCATAATGTGGCCGTTGTTGAACCGATGTGTCTCTGATAGCCCAGAATTCAGATTTCTGTGGCCGACTCATCAACATCTGATGTCGGACTCTTGTGACATTTACGAAAATAACCTCGAAATTGTCACCTTGTGTTGTCTTCATTAATGTCTACCCTACAACAACATGCCACGCTATCTAGGAGTCGGGTATTACAGTGACTGCTACGGAATCAGGGGTCGTTTCACTAAACTGTACAGTAAACTCCCACGCCGAACTACTTTCCGTAACCGTGAGGCGCAGTTAAAATAATTCTTAAGAAAACTGAAAATAAACACATCTTCTTGATGAATTTATTTCAAATGCTGGAATTATAAGGAATGAATGGCCTTTTTGTGGAATTTATCGCGGTATAAACTTGGAAAAGTCGCGGGAATACTGGACGAAGGCCTTATGAATGGCCTTTTTGTGGAATTTATCAGGGATATAAACTTGAAAAAGTCGCGGGAATACTGGACAAGGCCTTCCGCCTTCGTCCAGTATTCCCGCGACTTTTCCAAGTTTATACCCTGATAAATTCCACAAAAAGGCCATTCATTCCTATAACACATCGATGTCGCGCAAGGTTGTTCGGTTTAGAGAGGTTCCACTGTAGCATGAGAAACGTGTATACGGGCGAGTATGCGTTTATGAACATGGGCCAAGATCGCTTCAAAGCATACCGGAATATTTGTGTAATGTGGATAATAGTTTATATAACAGTAATCAGGTTTTTGCATACAGTGGGACCTCTCTAAACCGGACACCAAGAAAACACATGTGATCTTATTTTTGATGAGTTTAATTTATCTCGGGTGATAATGCATGTTCGTGATCGCATAGCACACAACTATGGCTCGGAATGATCTACTGTCTAATCGACAGTGAAACCTCTAAGCCGGATACCCTGGGGACCTCCCAGGGTGTCCGGTTTAGAGAGGTTTCACTGTAATTTCTAATCCGAATGGAGCCTTTGCTTGTTCATACCTTGATTCTTTCATCAAGTCGCGCCTTCTTGATCTGCGCCTCCTGGAACTGTCTCCTAGATTGTTCCGACTCCGTCTTACTGACGTTGAAGTTGGCATTGGCCACGCCCAGTTTCACCCGAATGTTGGCGATCTTCTCGTTCAACTCCTTAATGTCCTGGTCCGCCTCGCTGTTCTTCCGATGTAGCGTCCGCTTCCGTTCCAGCTCGTTCTTCAGATCCAGCTGCACGGTTTCGGCGTTCACCATGATCTCCCGTAGATTCTCGCCCGCCGTCGTCATCTGCATCTCCATCAGCTGTCTCTGTTGTTCCAGCTCCTGATTTGTCGGCTTGTGTTTCTGGTTCGCCCTTTGCGCCTGTTTCTGGCGATCGTGCGGTTTGACGTGTTTCGGGGTGACCGATTCAGGCGGGGACACTATACGGCCGATGTCTTCGTGTGTCATTCTCGCTGTACTCGAGAAGCCGCTCAACTCGTGCTCCACCGAGTCTTCGAACACGCTTCCCGCGCTTTTTGTACTTTTTGCGCTTCTGGCACGGCCGACTAGTCCTTTATCGTTTAACGGTCTATCATCATGGCCGCCGCGTGGTTTCTCGTTGTGGTGGCTCTCCTCGTTGCCATAGCGACGGCCGCGGTTGTCAGGGACATTGGCTGGATTCGCGTCCTGCATGACGCCGAACTATTGGCGTATCTGTAAAATATGATGGGTGGATTATATTTGAATCATGCGTATACATGGGCGACTCTTGCCGTCGATATGTTTGGCCATGGCATAGTTACCTGACTGAAACTCAACGTGTCGCCCATACTGCAATGGTAGGCCAGATATGTGACACTCTAAAAAACTCGGAACAGCAGTATATACTCGTTACTATCATTTTCTGCAAGGTACAATATACCTTCACACACATAATTGTTATTAAAAGTCAGCGAATTATCAGAGCGAACAACTATTGAATAATCCAACTTACGTTCCAGCGGACCACTAAGTTCCGTAGCCAATTACCATCACATGTGCAACATCAACCAGCAACCGTAATTATAGAACAAATATGGAGCGTTTGAAAAGAAAATGGCGCCCACTTAAACAATGGCAGTTCATTAATTACTTACACGCTTGTTGTGTTTGCTTATATGGCTTTGTTCTCTTTAATTCATTGGTTGGTCTGTTGTTATTGCTAAACGGAATCAAATTTCACTTTAACACAGTTACACAGTGGAATAATTATGTGAATGACAGGCGCGGATCCAGGATTTCGGGTTAGTGGGGGGCGTAACTATTTTGCAATACTTGACTATATTATCGAACGAGCTAAGCTCGTTCGATAATATAGTCAAGTATTGCAAAATAGTCGAGCGGAGCGGAAAAATGCATGGAATACATGGCACATGGCATGAAACGTGCCTTGTATCTTGTAAAACATCTTTACTCGGCGAATTTTAGGGGGGGGGGGGGGTGGGGGGGCGCGCCGGGTCCGCCCCCCCCCCTAAATCCGCCCATGAATGACATTTCTTATGGTTGCCTGCAAAATTTGTGTAAACGACAGGACGCAACTGCTGGCAATAACAGGGTTACTTAATATGTGGCTGTGACTGGAGAAATGGGTCTTATGGGATTTGTGACCAGTGTATATCCTGATCAAGTAGCACACTCCTGTATCCTGATCCCGATGCATGACAGGTGTTTTATTGATGGAATGGCCATGGCGAACAGTGCAGATCCTGATCAGACTGTGCGTACGCACAGCACAGGCTGATCTGGATCTACACTGGTCGCAAAAACCCACAAGCTTTTATCAGGTCACAGCCATATATCGTCAGTTTATGGGCCCGGAAAGTTGATATTCGCACGGACTTTAATAATATGTGTAAACTGAATAGTATCCATACGGTACTTCGCTCAGTCACCGTCAACGTAATACATGAAACAAAATGATGAACAATATATATATATTGTGCATATAATGAGTGTTTGCTGTTTAATAACACAGTGTGTTGTAAATAATAGTGTTTGTTGTTGTTGGTGTTTAACGACCTACGGTCATTTAACGCCGCTTAGCTCGTTCGATAATATAGTCAAGTATTGCAAAATAGTCGAGCGGAGCGGAAAAATGCATGGAATACATGGCACATGGCATGAAACGTGCCTTGTATCTTGTAAAACATCTTTACTCGGCGAATTTTAGGGGGGGGGGGTGGGGGGGGGGGATGGTTGCGCCGGGTCCGCCCCCCCCCCCTAAATCCGCCCATGAATGACATTTCTTATGGTTGCCTGCAAAATTTGTGTAAACGACAGGACGCAACTGCTGGCAATAACAGGGTTACTTAATATGTGGCTGTGACTGGAGAAATGGGTCTTATGGGATTTGTGACCAGTGTATATCCTGATCAAGTAGCACACTCCTGTATCCTGATCCCGATGCATGACAGGTGTTTTATTGATGGAATGGCCATGGCGAACAGTGCAGATCCTGATCAGACTGTGCGTACGCACAGGCTGATCTGGATCTACACTGGTCGCAAAAACCCACAAGCTTTTATCAGGTCACAGCCATATATCGTCAGTTTATGGGCCCGGAAAGTTGATATTCGCACGGACTTTAATAATATGTGTAAACTGAATAGTATCCATACGGTACTTCGCTCAGTCACCGTCAACGTAATACATGAAACAAAATGATGAACAATATATATATATTGTGCATATAATGAGTGTTTGCTGTTTAATAACACAGTGTGTTGTAAATAATAGTGTTTGTTGTTGTTGGTGTTTAACGACCTACGGTCATTTAACGCCGGGACAACGGGTTCGATCCCGTATTCAACCTGATGCACCTTGGGGTGGTGGTGGGTGGGGGTCCCAAAATCATAAGTCCCATTTCTCTAGACACAGCCACATATCATTTTACAGAGATTGAAAACAATCATTGTCTCGCTTCTGTGATTCTCAATCAGCTATTTGTATGTTTCGTCTTACATGTCATTATGTCGTTATGTATCGGTCGAACTTTAAATATAAACTTTTTATTGTCACCAATGCAATGGCCGCCATGTTAATGTTTCTGGCGCTGTAGTTGGTTAATGGAGGTTCATAACATCAAGTAAGTTGTTATATGTTTATGACTGACTGCCTTGTCAATACTTCAGTCCCTAATACAGCTGGTTTGACATAATTAGGCATGTTTAATTGCATATACATTATACATTGTTAATACAGACGTGTACGTGTGTCTCCAACAACTACTAGTATCTGCTAAATGCGACATGAAAGAGTAATGTTCAGAGCAAATGGATATATGATATACACAAACCGTCAACTTCCCACGTCACAAATATCGTACATTTTGTAAATCCTTTTCAGGAGATATCTCACGCCTTCTTGGGTACACATCACATGTCTTGTCTCAATTATTCATTAACCATATTACTGTGAAATGTTTCCGCGGGACTGTTGGTCGTCGAGGGCATGTTTAGTAATAGCTATAGTTCAAGTCGCGAAGCTCCGCCACTGCACGTGATTTCGAGTCGCTATACTAGTATGTGATTTGCGGTGTGACACGAAATGGCGGTAATATGCTTTGCGTCTCGTGAACTGATGACACAAGGAGTAATATCAGTTATAAATATAGCGACTGACCATTTAATGATTAATTTAATATATATTGGCGAAGTGTCGCAATATGCGATTAATTGAGACGAAATGCTGTTCTTTCATTGGTCGAGAAACTAGGGTAAATAATGCTGTGTTACATGCTTTTCGACAAGTGTTTGAACAGATGGTCAGAATGTTGCTGTCATTTGGGTAGAATTTGGGTAGATTTGGGTGGATTTCGTTGGTTTTGGGTAATTTACTATAGGAATGAATGGCCTTTTTGTGGAATTTATCGGGGTATAAACTTGGAAAAGTCGCGGGA
Source organism: Conchocele bisecta (assembly GCA_029237695.1). Classification (NCBI taxonomy): domain Eukaryota; kingdom Metazoa; phylum Mollusca; class Bivalvia; order Lucinida; family Thyasiridae; genus Conchocele; species Conchocele bisecta. The sequence continues at coordinate 42,637,505 of CM055271.1, read as the reverse complement.
ATACTGGACGAAGGCCGGAAGGCCTCGTCCAGTATTCCCGCGACTTTTCCAAGTTTATATCCCCGATAAATTCCACAAAAAGGCCATTCATTCCTTATAATTCCATCATTTGAAATAAATTCATCAAGAAAATGTGTTTATTTTCCGTTTTCTTAAGAATTATTTTAACTGCACCTGACGGTTACGGACAGTAGTTCGGCATGGGAGTTTACTGGGATATAAATTTTGGACAGGGACTTGCTACGGACCAATCAAATGTAAGGGAATTGTGTAAATATTTTTGTGCCGGAATTATATAGTTTTGTGCAACTACTAATGCTCAATCATTAGACACTACATAAATCGTCAATTATCTACACATTCACCGTCTCGAACTTTCGGGCCCATTTTTTACTGTCAAATTACCGTACTTATACGTGTAACTCGCGGGTGGTGACGTAAATTGTATGTTGGTAACAATGCACATAAAACCACCAGAGATACCGAAATAACCCATAAAACACCGAAATATGAACCGTTCTTCAAGAACCTGTGGGTGTATCACGATACATTGCGTTAGACTCTTGTTTACATAAATTCAATGATTAAAACGTTAGCATACTGAAACTGACGTGTCTCAACGTCCATGAATGTATAAACATGGTATACATGTGTTTACATACCATCTACCATCAACGTGTTATTTTTTACTTAATAAGGTCGTACAGTGGACACCAAGGAAATATATGTGATCTAGTTTTAAGAGGTTTCTTGGCAACGCATCTCGGATAATAATGCATGTTCATGATTGCAAAAGACATATGCGTGTCCCAGAATGGTCATATGCCTGCTTTACAGTGGAATCTCTCTAAACCGGACACCCTGGGGAGGTCCCCATGGTGTTCGGTTTAGAGAGGTTTCACTGTACAAACATCACGTTTGGATATACATTGTACAAAGATACGTGTCTGTGACGGGGGGGGAAATGCGCTTATGGCCATTGCGACTGCGACCAGTGTAGACCCAGACCAGCCTGCGCGTGTCTGGATGAAATGCGCTTATGGTCACTGCGACTGCGACCGGTGTAGACCCAGACCAGCATGCGCGTCCGCGCAGTCTGGTCAGGGTCTGCACTGTTCAATAAGTGAAGCACTTGTCATACGTTTAACAAACAGTAGATATCCCTTTCGGAATTCAGGAGTTCGCTAGCTGTTTGAGAACTAGACTGGCCGGAAACGTCATAGGCCCTATCTACCCAGTAAAAAGGCACACACGTCCTTGCATACTTGTCTTGTAATATTCACCTTTTTCATTTCTTTTCAGGTAGTATCCGGGGAACAGTGTTATCTTCACAGTGCATGAGGGACGTCAATCTGAGGGACAGGCGTGGTGTTAAAGCTCAACATACAAATCTCAAGTGCAGATAGTTAACCATCTGGAACACACATGCATTATATTTATTGGAGTCAGGAAGATCTGAACGAATGTGAACGAAAATATGAAGACGACAGATAGATGGAAGCACTTTACAGGGCCGTGCATTTAAATAAGCCTCGTATACCAAACATCAAATAGTTTACGTGATCAGGTTTAACAGTAGATGTAAACATATGCAGTGATACGATGGCCGTTTCCCAGAATCGACCGAAATACGAGACCCGTTACCTTGACAACCCGAATGACGGCACACACAGCCGGCAGACATACTTCAGCATGGAACAACACAAAAACCTGGAGCAACGTCTCCACACCCTCGACGACAAACTGCGGAACAAGATGGTGGAACTTGAAGGTGGGAAGCATGAACTGGTCTCGATTAAGTCGGAGAACAGATCGCAGGAAAAGAAGATTATAGAAATTGACAGCGAGAAGAAAGCGCTAGAAACAAAGTTAAGTTCATTGGAAGTTAAGCTCGGTGTGTCCAATCAGAATGTTAACGTGAGTAAGGAAGCGTTGGAGAAGTTACGTACAAAGATGAACGATTCCCAGATAGCGGTGGCGCGACTGGAGGAGCGGCATACAGCGACGGCGACTGAACTCGAGCGACTGCGAGACCCGGCGAACCCAGATAGCAATAACAGCATAAAGAAACACGTCGTGACCGATAAGAAAGATATAAAGAGACTGAAGTATGAGATAGATATCGAGAACGAGTTCCTGCAGAAGGAACACGAGTTGGTTATAGAGAAGGATGTGTTGATAACGAAGTTGGAGGCGGAGCTGGAGGAAGCGATCCATTGGCTGTCTAACTGCGAGGAGAGGCGACGGGAGGCTAAGGAGAACGAAGAAGAGGAACGAATACGGAAGGCCGAATTATTGGAAGAATACAGACATCTTCGGGACGAAAGGATACACTACGACCAGAGATTGAAAAACTTTCAAATTAAACTAGGCGTGACGGTTGCTGGTCAGAAGGTGAACGCGAAGCTAGCTTCCGATGTTAAAATGGAGGAACACAAACTGAGCCGAAGGTTGACATTTCTTGAGAAAAAGTGCAAAGAAGCGGAATACGAACTAGATGTAATACGAAGCAGTAATAATGTGACTAAAACAGCACTGTCTATAAATGACCACACGTTCCGGTTTAATAAGAAGAATGGTGACAGGGCACCACCGGGACGTCCAGGCGGCCGGTACGGCATTGACACCCGACGACCGCAGGTGAAGGCGGGCAGTATGCCGGACCGGCTGAAGCTGCAACTGGGGCAGAGGCAGACTCGACAGAGCGGATCCACGCAGTCGTTGACGGACCGACGTAAAGTCGCGGCTAAGGACCAGGCGGCAAGACAACCGCTGTCAGATCGGACACGCGCCAGTCAACCGCAACAGAAACAGCAGAAGCAGAGGACCACACGAACACAACAACAGGGCAAACCGACGCAGTTTATACCGCACCCAAAACCGAAGATAAAATGACCGGACTGACAGAAATCATCACCAATCCTTGATGTTGACGTCAATTTAGGGAACTGTTGATAAAAATGAATACTACTCATTCCAGTTAGAAAATGATCAGACATCGTCCTTCTATTAGTGTAGCCATACATGTCGCAGTGGATGGATACATTGAGCTTATGGTCTTTGCGACTAGTGTAGACCCAGGTCAGCATGCGCATCCGCACAGTCTGACAAGAATCTGCACTGTTCGCCATTCAGTAAATGTAACACATGTTGTATGCTAACACACGCTGTAGATCCATACCAGTGTACGATGATGTACTAACAGTAGCCGATTTCATCAAAATTAACCATTCGTGGGAACGAATTAAACAATTCGTGGGAACGAATTGTTAATTCGAGGGAACGAATTGTTAATTCGTGGGAACGAATTGTTATATCGTGGGAACGAATTGTTATTTTGTGGGAACGAATTAATAAAGTCAGGGAACGAATTCTTATTTCGTGGAAACGAATTAAACAAAAAATCCATGTCTCCTGCAGGGCTCCGTAGATTCGTGACCAAAGACGCCGGTTCGACATCCGTGAACGCCAACTGGCGGAATTGGCGTTTCCTACGTGACATGCACTTTATATTAATGTACAGTGGAACCTCTCTAAACCGGACACCAAGAAAACATACGTGATCTCATTTTGAGAGGTTTCTTCTTAACACATCTCGGATAATAACGCATGTTTATGATTGCCAAAGACGTACGTATGTCTCGGAATGGTCATATGCCTAGTTTACAGTGGAACATCTCTAAACCGGACACCCTGGGACGGGGACCTCCCAGGGTGTCAGGTTTAGAGAGGTTTCACTGTACTGTATTTATATATACGTAGCTACGTAGCTGTTTAGCCTACATGTTAATCTTATGCACACGTTAGCCATTTGTTATGCTGTTTTTATATTCATTTAATTCATTGATATATTGATATTGATATTCATATATTTGTGTGTTTATGTGATGTTCATTACTCATTTAATAAAAGAAACACAGTATTAGCGTGTACCCCGTGTTTTCGTTGAACCAGGGGCCCGTTTCACTAAACGTCGTACGACTAAAATGTTCGTAAGTGCAAATTTAAGATCGTCTGTAAATTTCAATTGATGGATTTACATTTATTGAGCATAGGCTGCATATGCAGCCTATGCTCAATAAATGTAAATCCAATAATTGTTTACATGAAAACATTGTTAATGTGACATTTACAGACTATCATAATTTTGCACTTACGAACATTTTAGTCGTAAGAAGTTTAGTGAAACGGGCCCCTGATGCGTGGTACTGCACCTAACAATAGCACCAATAGTAATACCTAGCGTTTGAGTCTTGTGTGTGTCTGTGGAGGGGGATAGGAAGGAAGGGAGGTCGAGGGCATATCCCGAAATATAATAATACCATCACTGATTACGAGCAGCGGGACTTAGACGCCGCTACCCTGGGTGAATAGACATTGATCGATGCACACACTAACCCCTCCGCTCATCTTGCCAGCATTTGTCAATTTAGTTATTTCAAAATACTTGAATATTGTGCTGTCAATCATGCAGCTTGATTGATTGAGCCTTCAGCTCAGGCGCGGGCAATCAGAGTGATTGATTGCGAGTTGTTATTGCCAATAGCTGTTTAGAAACATTGCTAGTGTGGGCAAGATTAACGCAGGCGGTTTTGTAAGTGCGGCGTTGCAATTACATGTATATGAGACACGCCATGTGATTGCTAGATTTCAGGCACTATACTATTCAAGTATTTTGAAGTTTACAAATATTGGCAAGATTAGCGCAGACGATAGTGTATCCCTACCATGTTCCAGGAAGGTGCTAGCTGATGGGTGTTACGTTGGTCAAAAACGCGATAGGCCCCTTTTTTAGTAGTGACCAGTTTCACTAGACTTGGTCTATGACGGTGACTGGAGTAACATGTAAATGCTTTGATTTAACGACGGCACTGGCTCGATGACCTTGCATGTCGGGACCGACTATTTAAGTCCCCATCCGATATAATAGGATTAGGCTAGCACGAAGTTGTCTTGCCCAAGGACACGCCGAATCGACCATTCGCAGCGGATGCCATGCGAATCGAACCCGTGGTCTCCCGATCCGCAGTCCAACGCTCTACCTGCTGAGCTAATCCTTCACTGACTGGAGTAATGGGGCGCATACCATGTGTGACCAGTCTAGCTAGGTCCTGATATGAGAATGGCGAGACAGAGTTAAATTCGTATGACCCATAGGCATTGTGCGTGTGTCGACTTTGTCGGTACTGCTTCTTTTTGAACGGCACGGTAATACTGTATAAATTATGATAATTACTTCCCTTGATATTAACATAACGCCATTTGCTTTGTTATCATACTAGTAATACAAAACAAAGCCGAAACACGCCAACTGCCTGTGGTATGTATGACTCAGGGGGCCGTTTCACTAACTTCGTAGGACTAAAATGTTCGTAAGTGCAAACTTATGATAGTCTGTAAATATCACATTAATAACGTGTTCCTGTAAACACTTATTGGATTTACATTTATTGAGCTCAATAAATGTAAATTGATCAATTTAAATTTCCAGACGATCCTAAATTTGCACTTTACGAATATTTTAGTTGTACGAAGTTTAGTGAAACGGGCCCCAGGATAGAAGTAAGTCGGCTCAGCTCCTAATATGTAACTTATTGTAGAGTAATTACTCACGTAAGGTGTCAGAACGTCCGACGGTCGCTCCATGGTGAAGTCCAAATGTTCATTGGGGTACTAGGTTAAATTATATTTACGAAAACAAAATAGTATCGAATATCGACGGATGTTACGGAATTTAATTCCCCATGGCGCTCTAAACTTCTGGGGACCGTTTCACTAAACTTCGTACGATTAAATGTTCGTAAGTGCAAATTTAGGATCGTCTGGAAATTTAAATTGATATTTACATGTATTGAGCATGCATGCTATGCTCAATAAATGTGAATCCAATAATTGTTTACAGGAAAACAGTGTTAATGTGAACTTTACATCATAATTTTGCACTTACGAACAATTCAGTCATACGAAGTTTAGTGAAACGGCCCCCAGGTCCAATTCGACGTGATTTACTGATACTATAGTATTGTTCGACATCCATATCGGCAAACACGGCGATACGATAAGGGAAAGGGAGATAATTGCGGACCGTGGAACTCTGTAACACGATACAATGCACTAATGTTCGGCCGGCCATTGGTGCTCCGTCGACTAAAACGGACTATTGTACCATGCGCTCACTCGGGTTTCGCTGTATTTAAATCTACATACTGTATTGTGACGTTAGTGTATCGAACTTTGCTAAAACAAAAGAAAGTAAATAAATGGTTGTGATCAGTTTTGTGCGCATGGTATCCGACACCCGAACGCCGAGGCTTGTAACTAAAATAAATATACACGTCTCCTCGGGGCATATGTGTGATCTTATATGCGTTATACACGTCCGTGCGTGCTTGAGCGCGGCATTATGCGTTAATGTATGTTGTTTGTTTTGTTTTTTGTTCAAATTACCTTAAGACTTCTCATACACCTTTAACTATCGTTATACATATGCTCCTACGGTGTCCCAGCCACGCTGCCGTTATACATTCAATCCATGTGAAACTACGTTATATAGAGTGATGCACGACGATTTAAAACGATATCTATTATGAATATTCAGAAAAATACCGTACGTTCTTTACAGCACGTATAAACGGTGATAAAGACCTTACGAACATTTAGAATATTGGCATGCTAAGTTCCTACGTTCTCCTCTCCATGCTGCGTAGAAAGATCAATGAATGGAACGCCAAATCTACATAAATTCAAATAATTAATGCTAGCTCTTAATAATTAGAGCTAGCATTAAATATTAGAGATAGCTCCAAATCATTTTAAGAGCCCTCTAGCTAAATCATTTGGAGTTAGCTCTGAATATTTAATGCTAGAACTAATTATTTTGAGCTAGCAATATTTATTTGAGTTTATGAACTCAAATAATTAATGCTACCTCTAAATATTGTAATGACAGCTCTAATTATTTAGAGCTAGCATTGATTATTTGAGTTTATGTATATTTGTCGTTTCATATCAATGAAGGCGCGAATGTTTCAAAGGCTCGTTATGCGTACCGTAGAAATGAAGAGAAGAAAACAAATGTCCGTAACAAGCCTCTAGCCGCTTCGTTGCACAGTGTCTAACCCGAACTTTCTGTCTGTAACGCAGGGCGATTTACACGCCCTGCGTTACAGACAGAATGTTCGGGTTATACAGTGTCCTGTTTACGGGTGATGGGCTTCCAATAGTTACTGAGATGATTTGGAATATGTACGACGAAGCGGACCTAAAATGTATCCGCGCGTGACGTCACGTACGTACAGTCCGCACATTACACTATGTTCTGTAAGAAAGTTAAATTTTGTCTTCGAGACAAACATTTTGCACGGAGCCTCCTGATTCACTTGAGACAAGTTGGCACGGAGCTGGCGGTCGCTAGAAACGCTTTAATGAACGGTGCTACCCGAAACTTGGCATGTGCTGGACCGAATTGAATACAGATTTGTGAAGGAATTGACCCATAGCGGGCAAGGTGAGTCACATTTAGTGCGTTTTAAAATTACTGGAATATGTAGAATTGTGTTGATCCAATACATATTTTATGAAATACACATGTACCTGGCTTTTAAGAACAGTTTCCTCAAGTGACGTTTTAGTTTCTTTCATTTAAACCATGGACGTATATATTATGTGAGTATCAGTATTTCGTTCACACTGGTTTATGTAACACACTCATGTAGCGGGACACACGTGGGTATGTCAAGTTGTTACCCTCAACGAGTGGACGCAACCAAATGTGTTCCTTAGTTACGAATACGACGGGATACCAGAAACAAGGTGTATGCTCACGTGGTACTGACAACAACAACCAGTACTGAAACTTCCAGAATCCATCCAATTCAAAGTATGTATGTATTCTTTTATATTGTCCTTATTACGTAACGGATTTTGATGAAATGTGGCGCATCAAACGCGTCTTGTTAAGCGGCGTTTGGTGGTCTCTGTACGTCGGCCCAAACGTCTGTCGTTTTTGCGAAGAATCGATTTCCGTGTCTACCGACACGGAAATCGATTCATCGCAAAAACGACATAAGTCTGTGCCTAACGCCCTGGACGACCAAATGCAGGTCATGAAGACGCGTTTGTTGCGCCATATTTCATAAAAAAATCCGTTTCATATTAAGGAAAATATCAAATAATACTTACTTTGGAATGGGCGAGATTTCAACTCTTTCAGCTACTGTTGTTGTTGTTATAACCACGTGATCATGCACCTTGAGACACTCAGAGACCCACTTTTATATAAGGAATACTACCGATAACATGCCACCAGTGAAAATCAGTACATACATAGCACTACAGTGAAAACAATCAGTACATACATCAGCACAGTGAAAACAATCAGTACAAATACATATCACTTACAGTGAAAAACAATTCAGTACATCATAGCACTACGTGCAAAACCAAACCTCAGTACATACATAGCAAACTACAGTGAAACAATCAGTACTTACATAGCACAGTGAAAACAATCAGTAACATACTAGCACTTACAGTGAAACAATCAGTACCATTAACATACACTACAGTGAAACAATCTGTACATACATAGCACTAACAGTGGCAACAATCAGTAAATACATAGCACTAAGTGAAAACAATCAGTACATACATAACACTACAGTGTAAACAATCCAGTACATAACATACACTACAGTGAAAACAATCATACATACATATCACTACAGTGGAAAACAATCAAGTACATACCTAGCACTACAGTGGAAACAATCAGTACAACATACACTAGGTGAAAACAATCATACATACATAGCACTACAGTGGAAACATCAGTACATACAAAGCACTAACAGTGGAAACAATCAGTACATACAATAGCACTACAGTGGAAACAAATCAGGACATACATAGGCAAAAAACTCCAGTTGGACAACAATCAGTACATACATAGCACTACAGTGGAAACAATCACAGTACATACATAAGCACTACAGTGGAAAACAATCATAATTCATAGCACTACAAGTGGAAACAATCAGTACATACATAGCACTACAGTGGAAAACAATCAGTAACATACATAGCACTAGTGAAAACAATCATTACATACATAGCACTAACATGGAAAACAACAGTACTACATAGCACTAAGTGAAAACAATCAGTACATACATACACTACAGTGGAAACAATCATACAATACAAAGCACAACAGTGGAAACAATACAATCAGTACATACATAGCACTATAAAACAATCAGCTAAAACAATACATAGCAACTACATGGAAACCAATCAGTACATACATACACTAACAGGTGAAAACAATCAGTACAATTACATACACTACCAGTGGAAACAATCATTACATACATAGATACTACAGGTGGAAAACAATCAAGAACATCCATAGCACTACAGTGAAAATAATCAGTACATACATAGCACTTACAGGTGGAAACAATCAGTACATACCTAGCAACTAGTGAAAACAATCATACATACATACACTACAGTGGAAAACCAATCTACATACAATAGCACTACAGGTAAAACAATCCAGTACTTACATAGCACTAGGGTGAAAACAATCAGTACATTACATAGCACACAGGTGAAAACAATCATACATACATAGCCCTACAGTGGAAACAATCGTACATACATAGCACTAGTGAAAACAATCCATACAAACATGCACTACAGTGGAAACAATCAGTACATACATAGCACTACAGGGTGGAAAACAATCAGTACATACATAGCACTAAGTGAAAACAATCAGTACATACATAGCACTAGTGGAAACAATCAGTTACATACATCACTACAGTGAAAACAATCATAATACATAGCACTAGTGGAAACAATCCAGTACATACATAGACACAGGAAACAATCAAGTACATACATAGCAAAACAACAGTGACAACAATCAGTATCATACATAGCCACTAAATGAAAACCAATCAGTAAACAATACATAGCACTTACAGTGAAAAATCAGTACATACATAGCACTAGTGAAAACAATCAGTACATACAATAGGCACTAACAAGTGGAAACAATCATACAACATAGCACTACAATGGAAACAATCAGTACATACATAGCACTACAGTGGAAAACAATCAGTACATACCAAATAGCACACAAGTGAAAACAATCAAAGTACATACATAGCACAAGTGGAAAACAATCAAACAATACATAGCACTACAGTGGAAACAATCAGTACAGACAATAGCAACTAGTGAAAACAATCAGTAACATACATAGCACTAACAGTGGAAACAATCAGGTACATACATAGCCACTAACAAAGTGGGAAACAATTCAGTACATACATAGCACTACAGTGAAACATCAGTACATACATAAGCACTAGTGAAAACCAATCAAGTACATACATAGCACTACAAGTGACAAACAATCAGTACATACATAGCAACTACAGTGGAAAAACAATCAGTTACATACATAGCAAACTCACAAGTGGAAAACAATCAGTACATTACATAGCACTAACAGAGAAAACACTCAGTAAAACAATACATAGCACTAGTGGAAAATAATCATTACATACATACACTACAGTGAAAACAATCAAAGTACATACATAGCACTTAAAACAAGTGGAAACAATCAGTACATACATAGCACTACAGTGGAAACAATCAGTACATACATAACACTACAGTGGAAAACAAGATCATACATACATAACACTACAGTGAAACAATCAGTACATACATAGCACTACAGTTGAAAAACAAATCAAAGTACATACCTAGCAACACAGTGAAAACAATCATACCATACATAGCAACTATGTGGAAAAACAATCAGTAACATAACATTAGCACTAGAGAAAACAATCAGTAAAACAATACATAAGCACTACAGTGAAAACAATCAGTACTACATAGCACTACAGTGGAAACAAATCAGTACATACAAATAGCAACTAGTGAAAATCAATCAGTACATACATAGCACTAACATGGAAAACAATCAGTACATACATAGCACTACAGTGGAAAACAATCAGTAAACATACCATAAGCACTATGGAAAAACCCCAAAATCCCAGGTCAAATACAATAGCAACTAACAGTGAAACAATCAAAGTACATACATAGCAACCTACATTGGAAAACAATCAGTACATACATACACTAGTGGAAAACAATCAGTACATACATACGCAACAACAGGTGGAAAACACTCCAGTACATACATAGGCAAACAACAGTGGAAACAATCATACATACATAGCACTAGTGAAAACAATTCATTACATACAGACACAACAGTGGAAACAATTCAGTAACATACATAGCACTACAAGTGAAAACAATCATACATACACTAGCACTACAGTGGAAACAATTCAGTAACATACCCATAGCACTACAGTGGTAAAACAATCAGTACATACATAGCACTACAGTGGAAAACAATCATACATACACTACACTACAGTGGAAACAATCAGTACATACATAGCACTACAGAGGAAACCTCAGTAAAAACCTAACATAGCACTACAGTGGAAACAATCAGTACATACATAGCAACTAGTGAAAACAACAGTACATACATAGGCAAACTAACAGGAAAACAATCTGTACATACAAAGCACTACAGTGAAACAATCATTACATACATAGACACCTAGTGAAAACAATCGTACATACATAGGCAACAAGTAGAAAACAATCAGTACATACATAGCACTATGAAAACAATCAGTACATACATAGCACTTACAGTGGAAAGAACAATCAGTAACAATACATAGCAACAACAGTGGAAACAATCACTACATACATAGCACAACAGTGAAAACAACACTCCAGTACATTAACATAACACCTACAGTGGAAACAATCAGTACATACTAAGCAAAACTACAGTGGAAACAATCAGAACATTACAATAGCCACTACAGTGGAAACAATCAGTACATACATAGGCACTAAGTAAAACAACAGTAACAATACAAGCACTACAGTGACAACAATCAGTAAAACAATACATAGGCACTACAGTGAAACAATCAGAACATACATACACTACAGTGGAAAACAATCAGTACATACATAGCACAAAACAGTGGATAACAATCAATACATACAATAGCACTACAGTGGAAACAAATCCAGTACATACAAAGCACTACAGTGGAAACAATCAGTACATACATAGCCCTACAGTGGAACAATCAGTACATACATAGCACTACAGTGGAAACAATCAGTACATACATAGCACTACAGTGAAAACAATCATACATACATAGCACTACAGTGGAAACAAACAGAACATACATAGCACTATGAAACAATCAGTACATAACATAGCACTACAAGTGAAAACAATCAGTACAATACATTCACTAGTGAAAACAATCAGTACATACAAAGCAGCAACTAAGTGAAAATCAATCAGTACATACATAGCACTAGGTGAAAAACAATCATACATACAAACACTAGTGAAAACAATCAGTACCTACATAGCACTAGTGAAAACAATCAGTACATACATAGCACTACAGTGAAAACAATCAGTAACATAACATAGCACTAACAGTGGAAACATCAGTACATACCTAGCACGTAGTGGAAAACAATCAGTACATACATAGCACTACAGTGGAAACAATCAGTACATTCAAAGCACTACAGTGAAAACAATCATACATACATACCCACGAGTGAAAACATTCAGTACATACAAAGCACTACATGGAATAACAATCATTACATTACATAGCACTACAGTGGAAACAATCAGACATACATAGCACTACAGTGGAAACAATCAGTACAAACATAGCACTAGTAAAACAATCAGTACATACATAGCACTACAGTGGAAACAATCAGTACATACAGACACTAGTGAAACAATCATACATAACATAGCCACTACAGTAAAACAATCATACATACATAGCACTACAATGGAAACAATCATACATACATAGCACTCTGTGAAAACAATCATAAATACATAGTACTAAACAGTGAAAACAATTCAGTACATACATAGCACTACAGGTGAAAACAATCAGTACAACATAACACGACAGTGGAAACAATCAGTACATACATAGCACTAACAGTGAGAAACAATCCATACATACATAGCACTAACAGAGGAAACATCATACAACATAGCACTAGTGAAAACAATCAGTACATACATAGCACTACAGTGGAAACAATCACTACATACATAGCACCACAGTGGAAACAATTCAGTACATACATAGCACTAAGTGGAACAATCAGTACATACATAGCACTACAGTAAAACAATCATACATACATAGCACTAACAGTGGAAACAATCCGTTACATACATAGCACTAGTTGAAACAATCAGTACATACATAGCCACTACAGTGAAAACAATCATACATACATAGCACTACAGTGGAAACAATCAGTAGCATACATAGCAATACAGTGAAAACAAATCATTACATACATACACTACAGTGGAACAATCAAGTACATACATAGCATACAGTGAAAACAATCAGTACATAACATAGCACTAACAGTAAAACAATCAGTACATACATAGCACTACAGTGGAAACAATCAGTACCATACATAGCACTAACATGGAAACAATCAGTAAATACAAGCACTAGTAGGAAAACATCAGATAACATACATACACTACAGAGGAAAACAATCAGTACATACATAGCACGTAGTGAAAACAATCAGTACAAAACATAGCACTACAGTGGAAACAATCAGTACATACATAGCACTAGTGAAAACAATCAGTACATACATAGCACTACAGTGGAAACAATCAGTACATACATAGCACTAGTGAAAACAATCAGTACATACATAGCACTACAGTGGAAACAATCAGTACATACATAGCACTACAGTGGAAACAATCAGTACATACATAGCACTACAGTGGAAACAATCATACATACATAAGCACTAGTGAAAACAATCAGTACATACATAGCACTACAGTGGAAACAATCAGTACATACATAGCACTAGTGAAAACAATCAGTACATACATAGCACTACAGTGAAAACAATCAGTACATACATAGCACTACAGTGAAAACCATCATACATACATAGAGCACTAGAGAAAACAATCAGTACATACATATCACACAGTGAAAACAATCAGTAACATACATAGTACTAATACATGGAAACAAATTTCCCCCCAGTACATACATAGGCACTACAGTGAAAACATCAGTACTACATAGCACTACAGTGAAACAATCAGTACATACATAGCACTACAGAGAAAACAATCATTACATACATAGCACTACAGTGAAAACAATCAGTAACATACAAAGCACTTACAACAGTGGAAACAATTCGTACATACATAGCACTGAACAGTGAAAACAATCATACATACATAGCACAACAGTGAAAACAATCAGTAACATACATAGCACTAGTGAAAACAATCAGTACATACCAGCACTACGAGGAAACAATCGTACATACCATAGCACTACAGTGAAACAATCAGTACTACATAGCACTAAACCGTGGAAACAATCAGTACATACATAGCAATACAGTGAAACAATCATACATACATAGCACTACAGTGGCAACAATCAGTACAAACATAAGCACTACAGTGAAACAATCAGTACATACATGGGAGCAACTACAGTGAAAACAATCAGTCATACAAGCACTAGTGAAAACAATCAGTTACATACATAGCACTACAGTGAAACAATCATTAATACATAGGCACTACAGTGAAAACCAATCAGTACATACAAGCACTACAGTGAAAACAATCAGTACATACATAGCACTACAGTGAAAACAATCAGTACATACATAGCACTACAGTGAAAACAATCAAGTACATACATAGCACTACAGTGGAAACTATCAGTACATACATAGCACTAGCGAAAACAATCAGTACATCCATAGCACTACATTGGAAACAATCATACATACATAACACCTAAGTGAAAACAATCATACATACTACAACTTACAGTGTAACAATCAGCTACATACATAAACTAGTGAAAACAATCAGTTACATACATAGCACTACAGTGAAAACAATCATTTACATACACAGCACTACAGTGAAAACAATCAGTACATACATAGCACACTGTGAAAACAATCAGTACAACATAGCACTACAGTGGAAACAATCAGTACATACATACACTAGTGAAAACAATCAGTACATACATAGCACTACAGTGGAAACAATCATACATACATAACACTAGTTAAAACAATCGTCATACATACACTCCAGTGAAAACAATCATACATACATAGCACAACAGTGGAAACAATCAGTACATACATACCCAAACAAAAACCCCCTAACAGTGGAAACAATCAGTACATACATAACACTGTGAAAACAATCAGTACATACATAGCACACATTGAAAACAATCAGTACATAATCATTAAACAAGCACTAGTGAAAACATCATACATACATAGCACTACAGTGGAAACAATCATACATACATAGCAAACTACAGTGAAAACAATCATACATACATAGCACTACAGTGAAAACAATCAGTACATACATAGCACTAACAGTGAAAACAACAGTACATACATAGACACTACGAGAAAACAATCAGTACATACATAGTACTACAGTGAAAACAATCAGTACATACTTAGCACTACAGTGAACACAATCAGTACATACATAGTACAACAGTGAAAAACAATCAGTACATACATAGCACATACACTCACAGTGACAACAATCATACATACATAGCACTAACAGTGAAAACAATCAGTACATACATAGCACTACAGTGGAAACAATCAGTAAATACATAGCAACTAGTGAAAACAATCAGTAACATACATAGCACTACAGTGGAAACAATCAGTACCAATACTAGCACTACAGTAAAACAATCAGTACAATACATAGCACAACATTGGGAAACAATCAGTTACATACATAGCACTACAGTGGAAAACAATAAGTACATACATAGACACTACAGTGTAACCAATCATACATACATAGCACTAACCGTGGAAACAATCAGTACATACATACACTACAGTGGAACAATCATACAGTACATAGCACTACAGTGGAAACAATCAGTACATACATAGCACTACAGTGGAAACAATCAGTACAACATAGCACTACAGTGAAACCATCAGTACACTACATGCAACAGTAAAACAAACAGTACATACATAGCACTACAGTGGCAAACAATCATACATACATAGCACTAGTGAAAACATCAGTACATACATAGACACTACAGTGGAACAATCAGTACATCACTAGCACTAAGGTGAAAACAATCACAGTACATACATAGCCCTAAAACCACAGTGGAAACAATCAGTACCATACATAGCACTACAGTGGAAACAATCAGTACAAAACATAGTACTACAAGTGGAACAATCAGTACATACATAGCACTACAGTGAAACAATCAGTACAGAATACATAGCATACCGTGAAACAATCAGTAAATACATAGCACTACAGTTGGGAAACAATCAAGTACATACATAGCACTAGTTGAAAAATCATCAGGTAATACATAGCCTACAGTGGGAAACAATCAGTACATACATTAGCACTAACAGTGGAAAACAATCAGTACATACATAGCACTACAGTGGGAAACAATCAGTACATACATAGTACTACAGTGGAAACAATCAGGAATACATAGCAATACAGTGAAAAATATCAGTAATTACATAGCACTACAGTGGAAACAACTTCAGTACATACATAGCACTAGTGAAAACATTCGGTACATACTTAGATACAGTGAAAACCAATCGAGTACTTACATAGGCACTACAGTGAAAACAATCAGTTACATACATGCAACTAGTGAAAACAATCAGTACATACCTAAGCACTAAAGTGTAAAAAACAATCAGTACTAAATCGCATACAGTGGAAACAATCAGTACATACATAGCATAGTGAAAACAATCAGTAACATACATAGCACTACAGTGGAAACAATCAGTACATAATAAGCACTAAAGTGGAAAACATCCAGTACATACATAGCACTAGTGAAAACAATCAGTAACCTACATAGCGACTAGAGGAACAATCAGTTACATACATAGCACACAGTGAAAACAATCAGTACATACATAGCACTTGTGGACACAAATCAGTTACCATTACATAGCACTACAGTGGAAACAATCGTACATACATATCACTAAGTGAAAACAATCAGTACATACATAGCACTAGTGAAAACAATCAGTACATACATAGCACTACAGTGGAAACAAATCAGAACATACATAGCCATAGTGAAAACAAACAGTACATACATAGCACACAGTGGAAACAATCAGTACATACATGCACTACAGTGGGAAACAATCAGTACATACATATGACCTACAGTGGAAAAACAATCGTGTACATTACATTGCACTACAGTGAAAACAATCAGTACATACATAGCACTAGTGAAAACAATCAGTACTAATAGCACTACCGTGGAAACAATCAGTACATACTTAGCACTAGTGCAATACAATCAGTACATACATAGCCACTACGTGGAAACAATTCAGTTACATCTGCACTACAGTGAAACAATCAGTACATACATAGCACTACAGTGGAAACAATCACGTACATACATAGCACTAGTGAAAACATCAGTACATACATAGCACTACAGTGAAACATTCAGTACTACATAAGCACTACAGTGAAAACAATCGAGTACATACATAGCACTACAGTCGGATACAATCCGTACATACATAGAACCTACAGTGAAAAAATCAGTACATACATAGCATAGTGAAAACATTCAGTACATCATAGCACCCTACAGTGAAAACAATCAGTACATTACATAGCACTTCAGAGGAAACAATCAGTTACATACATAGCACTACAGTTGAAACCAATCAGTACATACATAACACTACAGTGGATAAACATTCTAGTACATACATAAACAACTACAGTGAAAAACATCAGTACTACATAAGCTACTACAGTGAAAACAATCGTTAACATACATAGGCTCTACAGTGTGAAAACAATCAGTACATACTATAGCACTAGTGAATATACCAATCAGTACACATACTTAGACTAGTGAAAACAATTCAGTACATTCATAGCACTACTGTGAAATCAATCACAGTACATGCATAGCACTACTGTGGAAACAAATCAGTTCATACACTAGCACTAGTGAAAACAATCTGTACATAATTGCACTTCAGTGTAAACAATCAGTAAATACATTGCACTACAGTTTGGATAACAATCAGTACATACATAGAACTAGTGAAATCAATCAGTACATACTTAGCACTACAGTGGAAACAATCGTACCATACATAGACTTACAGTGGGGAAACAATCAGTTACATATGCACTACTCAGTGGAAAACAAATCAGTTACATTTATAAGCACTTCAGTGAATCAATCAAGTTCATACATAGCTTCTAGTGAAAATAATCAAGTACATACATAGCCACTACAGTGGAAACATTCAGTGACATACATAAGTACTACAGTGAAAATCAATCAGTACATACATAGCAACTTACAGTGGAAAACAATCAGTACATACATAGCAACTTACAGTGAAAACAAATCAGTACATACATTGCACTACAGTGAAAACAATCAGTACATACATAGCACTACAGTGGAAACAATCCAAAAAAGTACAATACATAGCATACAGTGGAACTATCAGTACAATACATAGCACTACAGGTGAAAACAATCAGTACATTACCATTAGCACTACAGTGAAAATAAACAATCAGTACATTACATAGCACTACAGTGGAAAACAATCAGTACATACATAGCACTACAGTGGAAACAATCAGTTCATACATAGCACTACAGTGGAAAAATCAGTTACATACATATCCTTACAGTGAAAAACAATCAGTACATACATAGCAACTACAGGTGGAAACAATCAGTTTTAACATAGCACTACAGTGGAAACAATCGTACATACATCGCACTACAGGTGGAAAAGCCAATCAGTAAACATAACATAGCACTACCAGTGCGAAACATCAGTACATACATAGCACTACAGGTGGAAACAATTAGTACATACATAGCAATAAGTGTGAAAAAATCAGTACATACATAGCATACAGTGGTAAAACAATCAGTACCTACATAGCAAAAACTAACAGTGGAAACAATCAGTACATAACATTAGCAATACAGTTGAAAACAATTCAGTAATACATAGGCAAACTAGTTGAAAACTATCTGTAAACATACATAGCATACAGTGAAAACAATCAGTACATACATCAGCACTACAGTGGGAAACTAATCAGTACCTTACCATAAAACTACAGTGGAACCATTCAGTACTACATAGCGACTTACAGGTGGAAAACAATCAGTAATACATGCACTACAGTGGAAAACAATAGTTAATACATAGCACTAAGTGGAAAACAATCAGTACATTCATAGCAATACTCGTGAAAACAATCGAGTACATACAGAGAACTACAGGTGGAAATCAATCAGTACTACAGAGGCACTTCAGTGGAAACATCAGTACATACATAGCCACGTAAACAGTGGAAACAAATCAGTACATAACCATAGTCTTACAGTGGAATCAATCAGTACATACAGGGAAAGCAACTACAGTGAAAACATTCAGTACATAACATAGCACTACAGTGGCAAAAACAATCAGTAACATACATAGCACTTTACAGTGGAAACAATTCAGTACATTCTTAGTACTACAGTGGAAAACAATCAGTACATACATAGCATACTTGGAAACAATCAGTTACATTACATAGGCAAACTAAGTGAAAACAATCAGCACATACATTAGCACTAGGTGAAAATAATCAGTACTTAGATAGCAAAATACAAGTGTAAAACAATCGTAATACATAGCACTAGTGAAATAACAATCAGTACATACTAGCACTACAGTGGAAAACAATCAAGTACATTACATTGCACTAGTGAAATAATCGTACATTACATAGCACTAACAGGTGGAAAACAATCAGTTACATCATAGCACTAACAGTGAAAACAAATTCAGTACATAACATAGGCAAACTAACAGTGGAAACATTCAGTACTTAACATTAGCATACAGTGGTACACATTCTGGGGTTAAAAACATACATAAGCACTAGTGAAATTAACTTAAAGTACATACATAGCACTACAGTGAAAACATTCAGTTCAAAAATACATAGCCTAGTGAAACACAAATCAGTACATACCACTAGCACTTACAGTGGAACAATCAGTACATACATAGCAAAAACTAAGTGAAAAACCAATCAGGTACATTACATAAGCACCTACAGTGGAAAACAATCAGTACATACATAGCACTTACAGTGGAAACAATCAGTTACATTACATTTTTTTAGGCACTAGTGAAAACCAATCAGTACCATACATCGCATACAGTCAAAACAATTCAGTACTTACATAGCACTAGTGAAAATCAATCGTACATACATAGGCACTACAGTGAAAAAAACAATCAGTAATACATTGACTAGTGAAAAACAATCACTACATAATAGCACTTGTGAACCAACAATCAGTACATACATAGGAAACTAAGTGGAAAAAACAATCAGTACATACATAGCACTTAACAGTGGAAACAAATTCAGTACATCATAGCACTACAGGTGGAAACAATCAGTACATACATAGCACTACAGGTGAAAAGGAAACAATTCTGTACATACATAGCACTACAGTGAAACAATCAGTACATACATGAGCACTAAGGTGGAAAAAACAAATCAATTCAGTACATACCTAGCACTACAGTGAAACTATCAGTACATTACATTGCACTACAGGTGGAAACAATCGTAATCACATAGCACTACAGTGAAAACAATTCAGTACATTACATAGCATACAGGTGGGAAAACAATCAATACAATACATAACACTAACAGGAAAACAATCTGTACATACATAGCACTAGTGAAAAACAATCATGTCCATATCATGGGCAAACTAAGTGAAAAACAATCAGTAACATAACATAGCACTACTAGTGGAAAACAATCTGTACATACATAGCACTACAGTGGAAAACAATTCAGTACTTACTAGCAACTACAGTGGAAACAATGTACACACCATAGCACTAGTGAAAAACAATTCAGTTACATAATAGCACTACAGTGGTTAAAACGAATCTTCGTACATCATAGGAACTACCAGTGGAAACAATCAGAACTTACAATAGCACTTACAGTGGAAAAACAAATATTTCCCAGTACATTACTAGCACTACCAGTGAAACCAATCAGTACATACAGAACACTAAGTGAAAACAATCAAAGTACAATACATAGCACTTAGTGAAAACAATCAGTACATACATAGCACTAGTGAAAACAATCAGTACATACTACACTTACAGTGGAACAATCAGTACATACAATAGCACTACAGTGGAAAAATCAAGTTCATACACTAGCACTACAGTGAAAACAATCAGTACATTAAATAGCACTAGTGAAAACAAATCAGTAAACCCACAAAAACAAACAAAATACATACATAGCACTACAGTGGATAAACCAAATCAGTACATACATAGCAACTACAGTGGAAAACAATCAGTACATACATTTGCACTACAGTGGAAAACAATCAGTTACATTACATAGCATTGGTGAAAACAAATCAGTACATACTTAGCACTAGTGAAAACAATCAGTACATACATAGCACTACAGGGGGTGGAAAACAATCAGTACATAATAGCACTAGTGCAAACAATCAGTACATACATAGCTCTACTGGGTTGGAAATCAATACAGTACATACATTGCACTAGTGAAAACAATCAGTTTACATACATAGGAACTACAGTGAAAACAATCAGTAATTAAATAGCCACTCCAGTGGAAAACATCAGTTACTACATAGCTACAGTTGGAAACAATCTGTACATACATAGTAAAACTAACAGTGAAAACAATCAGTAAACATAACATAGTACTACAGTGAAAACAATGAGTACATACATAGGCAAAACTAACAGTGAAGAAAACAATCAGTTAATCATAGCACTTACAGTGGAACAATCAGTAACATACATAGCATACAGGTGGAAAACAATCAGTTCATAATAAGAATAAGTGGAAACAATCAAGTAATACATAGCACTACAGTGGAATAACAAATCGTACATACATAGCACTAGTGAAACAATCTAGTACATTCATAGCAATACAGTGAAAACTATCAGTACATACATAGCAAAACTAGTTGAAAACATCTAGTTATTACATAGTCACTTACAGATGAAAACAATCAGTTACATACCTTGCACTACAGGTGAAAACAATCAGTACATACATAGCCTAGTGAAAACAATCAGTACATACATAGCAAAATTACTGTGAAAACAATCATACATACATAGACTAGTGAAAAACAATCAGTACATACATAGCACTACAGTTGGAAAACAAATCAGCTACATACATAGCCACACAGTGGAAAAAACATTGAGTACATTACATAGAACACAGTGGAAAACATCAGTACATACCATAGGCAAATACAAGTGAAAAACAATCAGGTACATTACATAGCATACAGTGAAACAATCAGTACGAAAATACAAATAGCACTAGTGGAAAACAATCAGTACATTACATAGCACTACAGTTTGGAAACAGTCAGTACATACATAGCAAAACTAACAGTGGAACACTCAGTACATACATAACACTACAGTGAAAACAAATCAGTACATACATAGCACTACAGGTGGAAACAATCAAGTACAATACATTGCACTTAAACAGTCGGAACACATCAAGTCAATCATACATAGCACTAGGTGAAAACAATTGTTCATACATAGTAGTTCAGTTGAAAACATCAGTACATACATTAGCACTACAGTGGAAAACCAATCCAGTTACAGACATTGAACTAGTTGAAAAACATCAGGTACATACATAGCATAGTGAAATACAATCGTACTACATAGCACTACAGTGGAAACAATCAGTACATACATAGCACTACAGTTGAAAAAAATCAAGTACATACATAGCACTAGTGGAAAACAATCTGTACATAATAGCACTACAGTGGAAAACAATTCAGTACATACATAGCACTAGTGAAAAACCAATCGGTACATACATAGGCAAACTAACAGTGAACAATCTGTACTACTTAGCAGTACAGGTGAAACAATCAGTACATACATTAGGCCAATACAGTGGAAACAATCAGGTAAATCAATACCATAGCTCTACAGTGGAAACAATCGTACATACATAACACTACAGTGAAACAATCAGTAACATACATACGCACTACAGTCGGAAACAATCAGTAATACATTAGCACTACAGTGAAAACAATCAGTACATACATAGCACTTACAGGAAATGAAAAACAATCAGTACATAAATAGCACTACAGTGAAAACAAATCAGTACATACATGCACTACAGTTGGAAAACAAATCTGTACATACATGCATAACAGTTGGAACAATCAGTACATACATAGAACTACAGTGGAAAACAATCAGTACATAACAGTGCACTTACAGTGGAAAAATCAGTACATACATAGCACTACAGTGGAAACATCAGTAAAACAATACAATAACACTACAGTGAAAACAAATCAGTACATACTTGCACTTCAGTGGAAAACAATCAGTACATACATAGTAAAACTAAACAGTGAAAACTATCAGTACCTCATAGCACTACAGTGAAAAATCAAGTACATTAATAGCACTACAGTGGAAAACCAATCAAAGTACATAATAGCACTATCTGTGGAATCAATCAGTTACATCAATGAGCACTACAGTGGAAACAATCAGTACATACTAGCACTACAGTGAAAACAATCAGTTCATACATTGCACTATCAGTGAAAACAATCAGTACATACATAAGCATACAGTGGAAACAATCAGTTACATACATAGGCAAACAACAGTGAAAAACAATTCAGTACATACATAACATAGTGAAATAATCAGTACATACAATAGCTACTACAGTGGAAACAATCAGTAACATACATAGCACTACAGTGAATACAATCAGCCCAATACATACATGCACTACAGTGACAAAACAATCTAGTACATACATAGCCTATACAGTGAAAACAATCAGTAAATACATAGCACTAGTGAAAACAATCAGTACGTTACCTGTAACTACAGTGGAAACATCAGTACATACATTAGCACTACAGTGAAAACAATCCGTACATAATTGCACTAGTGAAAAACAATCAGTACAAACATAGTACTTCAGTGAAAAACAATCAGTACATAGCATAGCACTACTGTGAAAACAATCAGTACAATACATAGCACTAGTGAAAATTCAAGTACATACATAGCACTACAGTGTAAAAATCAGTACATAAATAGGCACTACAGTGGAAACAATCAGTACATAATAGGCACTAGTGAATACAATCAGTACATTACCATAGCACTAGTGGAAACAAATCAGTACATACATAGCACTAGTGGAGAACAAATCAGTACATAATAGCACTAGTGAAAACAATCGTACATACATAGCACTACTGTGGAAAACAATCAGTAAATACATAGCACTACAGTGGAAACAATCAGTACATACTATAGCATACAGTGAAAACCAATCAGTACATACATAGCACTAGTGAAAACAATCAGTACATACATAGCACTACTGTGGGAAACAATCAGTACAATACATAGCACTACAGTGAAAACAATAATGTACATACTTAGCACTAGTGAAAACAATCAGTACATACATAGCCACTACAGTGAAAAACAACAGTACATAATAGACTACAGTGGGAAACAATCAGTACATACATTAGCACTAGTGAAAACAATCAGTACATACATAGCACTACTGTGGAAACAATCAGTACATACTAGCATAGGAAAACAATCAGTACTTACATAGCATAGTGAAAACAATCAGTACATTACATAGCACTTCAGTGGAATCAATCAGTTCAGACATAGCACTACAGTGGAAACAATCAGTACATTCATAGCCACTACAGTGGGTGAAAACCTATCAGTACATACATAGCACTACAGTTGAAAACATCAGTTAATACATAACACTACAGTGAAAACAATCTGTAAACTATACATAGCCACTACAGTGGAAACATTTCGTACATACATAACACTACAGTGAAAACCAATCGTACATACATGAGCACTACAGTGGAACAATCAGTACATACATAGCATACAGTGAAAACATTCATTACATAATAGCAACAACAGTGAAAAACAATCAGTACATACATAGCTCTACAGTTGGATACAATTAGTAATCATAGCATACAGTGGAAACAATCAGGACTACATGCACTACAGTGAAAACAATCAGTAACATACATAGCACTACAGTGGAAAACAATCAGTACATACTAGGCACTTCAGTGGAAACAATCAAGTTTTTAAACCAAAATATACATGCACTACAGTGGAAAAACAATCAGTACATACATTGCATAGTGAAAATACATCAAGTACATACATCAGCACTAGTGATCAGTACATACATGCACTACAGTGGAAATTCAGTAGCATACATGCCTGATACATCAGTACATACATAGCACTACAGTGGAAACCAATCAGTACATACATAGCACTACAGTGGAAAACAATCAGTACATACATAGCACTAGTGAAAACAATCAGTACATACATAGCACTACAGTGGAAACAATCAGTACATACATAGCACTACGTGAAAAACAATCAGTACATATAGCACTACAGTGAAAATAATAGCCTACATAGCATAGTGGAAAACAATCGTACATACATAGCACTACAGTGAAAACAATCAGTACATACATAGTACTACAGTACAATGAGTACAATCAGTCCACTACAGTGAAAAAGACATCAGTACATCATAGTGACTCAGTGGACTACATACATACATACAGTGGAAAACAATCAGTACATACATAGCACTACAGTGAAACAATCAGTATACATACACTAGCATAGTGGAAACAATCAGTACATACATAGCACTACAGTGAAAAACAATCAGTACATACATAGCACTACAGTGAAAATATATTCAGTACATACATAGCATACAGTGAAATAATCAGTACATACATAGTACTACAGTGTGGAAACATCGAGTAAACATACATAGCATACAGTGAAAACAATCAGTACATACTTAGCACTACAGTGGAAACAATAGTCATCATACATACAGTGGAAAAAACAATAGTACATATAGCATACAGTGAAATAATCAGTACATACATAGCACTACAGTGAAAAAACAATCAGTACTACTAGCATACAGTGACAATCATATACATAGCATAGTACATGTCAGCTAGTGACAATCAGTACATCATAGCACTACAGTGGAAACAATCAGTACATACATAGCACTACAGTGAAAACAATCAGTACATCATAGCACTACAGTGAAACAATCATACATACATAGTGGATGAAAACAATCAGTACATACATAGCACTACAGTGGAAACATCAGTACATAATGCACTACAGTGGAACAATCAGTACATTAATCATTGTGAAAAACAATCAGTAATATAGCACGACAGTGGAAACAATCAGTACATACATAGCACTAGTGAAACAATCAGTACATACATAGCATACAGTGGAAACAATCAGTAATACATAGCACTACAGTGGAAACAATCAGTACATACATAGCACTACAGTGAAACAATCAGTACATACATAGCACTAGTGAAAACAATCAGTACATACATAGCACTACAGTGAAAACAATCAGTACATACATAGCACTACAGTGAAAACAATCAGTACATACATAGCACTACAGTGGAAACAATCAGTACATACATAGCACTACAGTGGAAACAATCAGTACATACATAGCATAGTGGACAATCGAGTACATAAATAGCACTAGTGGACATCATAGCATACAGTGGAAACAATCAGTACATACATAGCACTACAGTGGAAACAATCAGTACATACATAGCACTAGTGAAAACAATCAGTACATACATAGCACTAGTGAAAACAATCAGTACATACATAGCACTACAGTGGAAACAATCAGTACATACATAGCACTACAGTGAAACAATCAGTACATACATAGCACTACAGTGAAACTAATCAGTACATACATAGCACTACAGTGGAAAACAATCAGTATACATAGCACTACAGTGGAAACAATCAGTACATACATAGCACTACAGTGGAAACAATCAGTACATACATAGCACTACAGTGGAAACAATCAGTACATACATAGCACTACAGTGGAAAACAATCAGTACATACATAGCACTAGTGAAAACAATCAGTACATACATAGCACTACAGTGACAATCAGTACATACATAGCACTACAGTGGAAAACAATCAGTACTACATAGCACTACAGTGAAAACAATCAGTACATACATAGCACTACAGTGAAAACAATCAGTACATACATAGCACTAGTGAAAATAATCAGTACATACATAGCACTACAGTGGAAAACAATCAGTACATACATAGTACTACAGTGGAAACAATCAGTACATACATAGCACTACAGTGAAAACAATCAGTACATACATAGCACTACAGTGAAAACAATCAGTACATACATAGCACTACAGTGGAAACAATCAGTACATACATAGCACTACAGTGAAAACAATCAGTACATACTGCATACAGTGGACAATCAGTATATACATAGCATGTGAAACAATCAGTCAATCATAGCACTACAGTGGAAACAATCAGTACATACATAGCACTACGTGGAAAACAATCAGTACATACATAGCACTACAGTGGAAAACAATCAGTACATACATAGCACTACAGTGAAAACAATCAGTACATACATAGCACTACAGTGAAAACATCAGTACTACATAGCACTACAGTGGAAACAATCAGTACATACATAGCACTACAGTGGAAACAATCAGTACATACATAGCACTACAGTGGAAACAATCAGTACATACATAGCACTACAGTGAAACAATCAGTACATACATAGCACTAGTGAAAACAATCAGTACATACATAGCACTACAGTGGAAAAACAATCAGTACATACATAGCATTACTACAGTGGAAACAATCAGTACATACAATAGCATACAGTGAAACATCAGTACATACATAGCACTAGTGAAATCAATATCAGTACATACATAGACATACAGTGAAAACAATCAGTACATACATAGCACTACAGTGGAAAAACAATCAGTACTACATAACATACAGTGGAAACAATCAGTACATACATAGCAACTACAGTGGAAACAATCAGTACATACATAGCATTAGTGAAACAATCAGTACATACATGCACTACAGTGGGAAACAATAGACATATGCATACAGTGAAAACAATCAGTACATACTAGCTACATCAGTGGACAATCAGTACTACTTAGCACTCAGTGGAAAAATCAGTACATACATAGCACTACAGTGGAAAACAATCAGTACATACATAGTACTACAGTGGAAACAATCAGTACTACATAGCATAGTGAAAACAATCTGTCATACATAGAAAAACTACAGTAACATAGTACATAGCACTACAGTGGAAAACAATCAGTACATTACATAGTATTACTAGTGAAACAAACTCAGTACATACATAGCAGCTACAGTCAGTATCATACATAGCATAGTGATAATCAGTACTACTAGCACTAGTGAAAACAATCAGTACATACATAGCACTACAGTGAAAACAATCAGTACATACATAGCACTAGTGAAAACAATCAGTACATACATAGCACTACAGTGGAAACAATCAGTACATACATAGACTAGTGAATATAATCACTACAGACTACAGTGGAAACAATCAGTATACATAGCACTACAGTGAAAAACATCAGTATACATGCATCAGTGGAAACAATCAGTACATACATAGCACTACAGTGGAAACAATCAGTACATAGCACTAGTGAAAAATAATCTGTATACATGCACTACTAGTGTAAAACAATCGTCATCATAGCACTAGTGAAACAATCAGTACATACATACACTGTGGAAACAATCAGTACATACATAGCACTAGTGAAAAACAATCAGTAAACATACATAGCACTACAGTGAAAAACAATCTAGTACATACATAGCACTACAGTGGAAACAACTCAGTACATACATAGCACTACAGTGAAAACAATACATATACACAGTCAAAACAATCAGTACATACAGTAGCAAACTAAGTGAAAACAATCGTCATACATAGCACTACAGTGAAAATCAGTCTTACTAGCACTAGTGACATCAGTACATCATAGCTGTGAAAAAATCAGTACATACATAGCACTACAGTGGAAAACAATCAGTACATACATAGCACTACATGTGGAAACAATCAGTACATACATAGCACTACAGTGGAAATCATCAGTACATACATAGCACTACAGTGGAAAACAATCAGTACATACATAGCACTCAGTGAAAACAATCAGTACATACATAGCACTACAGTGGAAACAATCGTACATACATAGCACTACAGTGGAAACAATCAGTAACATACATAGCACTCAGTAAAAAAAATCAGTACATACATAGCACTCAGTGAAACAATCAGTACATACATAGCACTACAGTGGAAAACAATCAGTACATACATAACACTACAGTGAAAACATCAGTACATACTAGCATAGTGAAAACAATCAGCATACATACTAGTGAAAACAATCAGTACTATGCACTATCAGTGGAAATCAATCAGACATACATACTCTACAGTGGAAAAACATCAGTACATACATAGCACTACAGTGATCAATAGTACATCATAGCTACTAGTGAAAACAATCAGTACATACATAGCACTACAGTGAAAACAATCAGTACATACATAGCACTACAGTGGAAACAATCAGTACATACATAGCACTACAGTGGAAACAATCAGTACATACATAGCACTACAGTGAAAACAATCAGTACATACATAGCACTACAGTGAAAACAATCAGTACATACATAGCACTAGTGAAAACAATCAGTACATACATAGCACTAGTGAAAACAATCAGTACATACATAGCACTACAGTGAAACAATCAGTACATACATAGCATACAGTGGAAAAACAATCAGTACATACATAGCACTACAGTGGAAACAATCAGTACATACATAGCACTAGTGAAAACAATCAGTACATACATAGCACTACAGTGAAACAATCAGTACATACATAGCACTACAGTG
The DNA here is from genome assembly GCA_029237695.1 of Conchocele bisecta. Taxonomy (NCBI): domain Eukaryota; kingdom Metazoa; phylum Mollusca; class Bivalvia; order Lucinida; family Thyasiridae; genus Conchocele; species Conchocele bisecta. The sequence continues at coordinate 42,607,127 of CM055271.1, read as the reverse complement.
GAAACAATCAGTACATACATAGCACTACAGTGGAAACAATCAGTACATACATAGCACTAGTGAAAACAACGTATACAGCACTAGTGAAAACAATCAGTACATACATAGCATACAGTGGAAACAATCAGTACATACATAGCAACTACAGTAAAACAATCAGTACATACATAGCACTACAGTGGAAAACAATCAGTACATAACATAGCACTAGTGAATCAATCAGTACATAAATAGCACTACAGTGAAAACTCTTGTACTCATAGACTACAGTGGAAACAATCAGTATACATGCATACAGTGAAAACATCAGTACATACATAGTTACTACAGTGAAATACATCGTATCATAAAACATAGTACATACAATAGCATACAGTGAAACAATCAGTACATACATAGCATACAGTGGAAAACAATCAGTCATACATAGCATACAGTGGACAATCAGTACATACATAGCATACAGTGGAAAACAATCAGTCATAGATTAGTGGAAACAATCAGTACATACATAGCACTAGTGAAAATACAATCAGTACATACATGAGCACTTCAGTGAAAACAAATCAGTACATACATAGCACTAGTGACAATCAGTACTACATAGCACTACAGTGAAAAACAATCAGTACATACTTAGCACTACAGTGGAAAACAATCAGTACATACATAGCACTAGTGAAAACAATCAGTACATACATAGCATACAGTGGAAAACAATCAGTACATACATAGCACTACTAGTGAAAAAAAACACAATCAGTCAAATACATAGCACTAGTGAAATCAATCAGTACATAACTAGCACTACAGTGGAAACAATCTGTACATACATAGCACTCAGTGGAAACAATCAGTATACATAGCACTACAGTGAAATACAATCAGTACATACATAGCACTACAGTGGAAACATCAGTACTACATAGCTAGTGAACAATCAGTACATACATAGCATAGTGGAAACAATCAGTACATACATAGCACTACAGTGGAAACATCAGTACATATACACTACAGTGACAATCTGTACTACAGCACTCAGAAACAATCAGTACTTATAGCAAATACAGTGGAAAACATCAGTACATACATTAGCCTAGTGAAAATACAATCTAGTACATACATAGCACTACAGTGAAAACAATCAGTACATACATAGCACTACAGTGAAACAATCAGTACATTACATAGCACTACAATGTGAAAACAATCAGTAAACAATACATTAGCACTACAGTGAAAACAATCAGTACATACATAGCACTACAGTGGAAACAATTCAGTAACATACATAGCACTAGTGAAAAAACAATCAGTACATACATAGCACTACAGTGAAAACAATCAGTATACATGCACTAGTGAAAACAATCAGTACTCATCAGCACTGGAAACAATCAGTACATACATAGCATACAGTGGAAACAATCAGAACATACACATAGCACTACAGTGGAAACAATCTCAGTACATACATAGCACTACAGTGAAATCAATCAGTACATACATAGCACTACAGTGGAAACAATCAGTACATACATGCACTACAGTGAAAATCAATCAGTACATACATAGCACTACAGTGAAAACAATCAGTACATACATGAGCACTACAGTGAAAACAATCAGTACATACATAGCACTACAGTGGAAACTATCAGTACATACTAGCACTACAGTGGAAATCTAATCAGTACATACAATAGCAATACATACAGTGGAAACAATCATGTACATACCATAGTCACTACAGTGAGAAACAATCAGTACATACATAGCACTACAGTGGAAACAATCAGTACATACATAGCACTACAGTGAAAACAATCAGTACATTACATAACACTACAGTGAAAAACAATCAGTCATCTAGCTCTACAGTGGAAACAATCAGTACATACATAGTATACGTGATCAGTACATACATAGCACTACAGTGAAACAATCAGTACATACATAGCACTACAGTGAAAAACAATCAGTACATACATAGCACTTACAGTGGAAACAATCAGTACATACATAGCATACAGTGGACAATCTACATACATAGCACTACAGTGAAAACTATCAGTATACATAGACTACAGTGAAACAATCAGTACATACATAGCACTACAGTGGAAAACAATCAGTACATACATAGCACTCAGTGAAAACAATCAGTACATACATAACATAGTGAAAATAATCAGTACATACATAGCACTACAGTGGAAACAATCAGTACATACATAGCACTACAGTGAAAACAATCAGTACATACATAGCACTACAGTGAAAACAATCAGTACATACATAGCACTACAGTGAAAACTAATCAGTACATACATGAGCTAGTGAAAACAATCAGTACATACATAGATACTACAGTGGAAACAATCAGTACATACATAGCACTACAGTGAAAACAATCAGTACATACATTAGCACTAGTGAAAACAATCAGTACATACATAGTATACAGTGAAAACATCAGTACATTACATAGCACTACAGTGAAACAATCAGTACATACATAGCACTAGTGAAAATAATCAGTACATACATAGATTACAGTGAAAACAATCAGTACATTACTAGCATACAGTGGAAACAATCAGTACATACATGCACTAGTGACATCAAGTACATACATAGCACTAGTGGAAACAATCAGTACATACATAGCACTAGTGGAACAATCAGTAAACATACATAGCACTAGTGAAAACAATCAGTACATACATAGCACTACAGTGGAAACAATCAGTACATACATAGCACTACAGTGGAAACAATCAGTACATACATAGCACTACAGTGAAAACAATCAGTACATACATGCACTAGTGAAAAATCATCAGTACATACATAGCACTACAGTCGGAAACAATCAGTAATACATAGCACTACAGTGGAAAATAACAATCAGTACATACATAGCACTAGTGACATCAGTACATACATAGCACTACAGTGAAAACAATCAGTACATACATAGCACTACAGTGGAAACAATCAGTACATACATAGCACTAGTGAAAACAATCAGTACATACATAGCACTACAGTGGAAAACAATCAGTACATACATAGCACTAGTGAAAACAATCAGTACATACATAGCATACTAGTGAAAACAATCAGTACTACATAGCACTACAGTGGAAAAAACAATCAGTACATACATAGCACTACAGTGGAAACAATCAGTACTTATATAGCACTACAGTGAAAACAATCAGTACATACATAGCATACAGTGAAATACAATCAGTACATACATACACTACAGTGAAACAATCAGTACTACATAGCATACAGTGGAAACAATCAGTACTCAATAAACATAACACTACAGTGAAAACAATCAGTACATACATAGCACTACAGTGGAAACAATCAGTACATACATAGCACTACAGTGAAAACAATCAGTACATACATAGCACTACAGTGAAAACAATCAGTACATACATAGCACTACAGTGAAAACAATCAGTACATACATAGCACTACAGTGGAAACAATCAGTACATACATAGCACTACAGTGAAAACAATCAGTACATACATAGCACTACAGTGGAAACAATCAGTACATACATAGCACTACAGTGGAAACAATCAGTACATACATAGCACTACAGTGGAAACAATCAGTACATACATAGCACTAGTGAAAACAATCAGTACATACATAGCACTACAGTGAAAACAATCAGTACATACATAGCACTACAGTGAAAACAATCAGTACATACATAGCACTACAGTGGAAACAATCAGTACTACATAGCACTACGTGGAAACAATCAGTACATACATAGCACTACAGTGGAAACAATCAGTACATACATAGCACTACAGTGGAAACAATCAGTACATACATAGCACTACAGTGAAAACAATCAGTACATACATAGCACTACAGTGGAAAAACAATCAGTACATACATAGCACTAGTGAAAACAATCAGTACATACATAGCACTACAGTGGAAACAATCAGTACATACATAGCACTACAGTGAAAACAATCAGTACTACATAGCACTACAGTGGAAAACAATCAGTACATACATGCACTAGTGAATAAAACAATCAGTACATACATAGTACTACAGTGAAAACAATCAGTACATACATAGCACTAGTGAAAACAATCAGTACATACATAGCACTACAGTGGAAACAATCAGTACATACATAGCACTAGTGAAAACAATCAGTACATACATAGCACTACAGTGGAAACAATCAGTACATACATAACACTACAGTGAAAACAATCAGTACATACATAGCACTACAGTGGAACCTCTCTAAACCGAACACCATGGGAGGTCCAAGGGCATTTTCCTGTCAGTTTATACCACTCTACAATGTACACGTGCATTACAACACTATTACAGTGGAACCTCTCTAACCGAACACCCTGGGAGGTCCAGGGCATTTTTCCTGTCAGTTTTACACTCTACTATGTACAGTGCATTACAACACTATACAGTGGAACTCTCTAAACCGAAACACATGGGAGGTCCGTAAGGGCATTTTCCTGTCAGTTTATACCACTCTACAATGTACACGTGCATTACAACACTATACAGTGGAACCTCTCTAAACCGAACACCCTGGGAGGTCCAAGGGCATTTTCCTGTCAGTTTGTACCACTCTACAATGTACACGTGCATTACAACATATACAGTGGAACCTCTCTCAACCGGACACCATGGGAGGTCCAAGGCATTTTCCTGTCAGTTTATACCACTGTACATGTACTCGTGCATTACAACACCTATACAGTGAAACCACTCTCTAAACCGGACACCCTGGGAGGTCCCCAGGGCATTTTCCTGTCAGTTTATACCACTCTACAATGTACACGTGCATTACAACACTATACAGTGAAACCTCTCTAAACCGGACACCATGGGAGGTCCAAGGGCATTTTCCTGTCAGTTTATACCACTCTACAATGTACACGTGCATTACAACACTATACAGTGAAACCTCTCTAAACCGAACACCATGGGAGGTCCAAGGGCATTTTCCTGTCAGTTTATACCACTCTACAATGTACACGTGCATTACAACACTATACAGTGAAACCTCTCTAAACCGAACACCCTGGGAGGTCCAAGGGCATTTTCCTGTCAGTTTATACCACTCTACAATGTACACGTGCATTACAACACTATACAGTGAAACCTCTCTAAACGAACACCCATGGGAGGTCAAGGGCATTTTCCTGTCAGTTTATACCACTCTACAATGTACACGTGCATTACAAACATATACAGTGAAACCTAAACTCAAACCGAACACCATGGGAGGTCAAGGGCATAGTATACCACTCTACAATGTACACGTGCATTACAACACTATACAGTGAAACCTCTCTAAACCGGACACCCTGGGAGGTCCCCAGGGTGTCCGGCTTAGAGAGGTTTCACTGTAAATCAGGCGTTTGATCATTCCGCGCCATAGTTATGTGATATGCGATAACGAGCATGAGTTATTATTATATGTGAGGCGTTACCAAGAAACATCTCCAATTCAGATCATATATATGTTCTTGGTGTGCGGATTAGAGAGGTTCCATTGTATTATACAGAGCACTATCTTTATGTCACGAGTTGATCGTAGTGTTACTGTGCTGAGACCAGGCAGCTCATGTGTAGCTCAACTGTAGAATTTCTGCTTTGAAATTAGTTCTCTTAGCTTTCTTGTGTACCTCGTATATACAGTGCGATTCGTATGGACGCGAAGAGAATAAGTGGCGTAGAAGCGAAGGAACGAAAGTTAACATTCTTAATTTTGACCACTACTGTCTGTTTCACGAAACTTGCCCAAATTTTATGAATATACCAACAACAAGGTGTATGATCACGTGGTCATAACAACAACAACAGTGGCTGAAAGTGTTGAAATCTTGCCCACCCCAAAGTAAGTATTATTATTCTTCGCAAAAACGACATAAGTTTGGGCCGAAGTACAGAGACCACCAAATGCAGCTTAACAATACGCGTTTGATGCATCATATGTCATCAAAATCCGTTACGTAATAAGGACAATATAAACGAATACGTACTTTGAATCGGATGGATTCTGGAAGTTTCAGTACTTGTTGTTGTTGTTAGTACCACGTGATGATACACCTTGCACAATGTAAAAATAATATTCTTTTCGATATTACATTTTTATATTTAGCAAAATTTAAGGATGAGCTTTCTTTTTATTTCGTGACATTTTGTCAAATATTCATTTTATTACGAAAAATATTTCTGTATGTGAATTTTGATTTTGTAGTTTTTATTTCGAGATATAGTCATGTATAAACACAATTTAAATTCAACATGCAGATTGTATGTGCATTTAACATAGGCAAGTAGAAGCTGGAAGAGCTGCAGGAGGAGTCAAAAAAAGGAAAAACATGGAAATTGACTTGTGAAGATGTCTCTATGGGGATTTAACATGTGAAATATTTTTTTTCGTAATAAAATCAATATTGGACCAAATTTATAGTGGACCAAATTTCATGAAATAAAAAGAAGCCTCATTCTTAAAACGGTAACTTAACATGAGCATTTTTTTTCGAACGAGATAGCTATCACCATATAGCTTCTCGTTTCAACTACATACAATCTCGTTTCCATAATCTCGTTCCCATGACATAGTTTGTCGTTACCACGAGGTAGCTATCTCGCTCCCACGACATGACATATCGTTCCCACGATATAGAATCTCGTTCGAACGACATATCCCGTTCCCATGAAATAACATATCATTCGAACGAGTTACCTATCTCTTTCTACGACATATCATATCGTTTAAACGATATAATCAGCCAATTTAATAGCAGATATTACTCCACTATCTTGAATGGCATTGATGCTGCATTGATTGGTTAACTATGTTGTGGAAACGAGATAGCTAACTCGTTCGAACGAGATGCAATGGAAAAACAAACACGCATATCACTTTTAAGCTGCCGTAGTAAGGACTAGACGTTGATACGATTATTATGAAGATACGTAGGGTGGGTGGTCAAGAGCTGCATTGTTTAATCCTTCCACCCCTAAGTAACTGGAATAAATTTTGATATGTTAATTTTGCAACCAATCAAACCGTCACAAAATGATTTTCAGACCAGTCCATTTATGAAAAGGTGGTGTTTAAGTTCTCAAAAATATGAACATTACTTGCAAAACGTGCAGATCCTGATGAGACGGCTCGTCACGAGCCGGCTCATCTGGATCTACACGTTTTGCCAATACCACTATACAGGCCTGTGGTGTTGGAAGGGTTAAAACTATCATAAGGTTATATTTTTTCAGCCAGCGAGCAATGCTGTGTTTCAGTTAGTGACGTAGTCTAATGCCAGCCAATCGCCATGTCGGAGACAGCTCGGACCGTGGTGTCGTCATCGACGGGCAGCAAGAAGGGTGGTGGGACAATGTTGGTGCACAAGATGTTTGAATTGGAAGCGGCATACAGGTACATGGCGCACATTTTCGTAATTCACTGTTGCTGAACATTTTTTTCACATCAAAATATGCACCGGATTCCTGACGAATTCTTATTCAAGATACATAGAGAATATACTGAATAAACACATTTCCGTCTAGTAATAGGTGCAATGTTGCATCCAATGTTGCGTCTATGCGATATATCTATGTATAGCTGAGTGGCATCTCGTCAGGAAACCGGTGCAACTTTCGACGTTAAAATTTTACACCGGTGTGAATTATATAACATTTGAACATGACTGCGTTGGGTATGCAAAATGGAGTGGTGATCGTGAACAATTTGAGTGTGTGTGGGGATGGGGTGGGGGGGGGGGAAGTAACAGTAAGAGGTACATGCAGCAAACACTTTATTTTTTAAATAACTATACTATTGTCGGATTTTTACAGCTCCCTTGTATGATGATATGCTAATGCAATAAAACGGTATTTAACATTTGTGTCGATTTATTATATTTATTAAACTCGTTCACTACTTCCATTATAAACTCAGATAGCCTCATTTCTTGTGAAATCAATCAACTCGTTTAATGTATATATCATGTTAAATTATCACTCGTTTAATGTATATATCATGTTAAATCATCACTCGTTTAATGTATATATCATGTTAAATCATCACTCGTTTAATTAAATGTCCTCTATTTATTAAACTCATTTCTTAAATATCATATTAAATCATCACTCATGTAAGATCATTATGTTTATTAAAAAAATAATCATTAACTGATTTCATAATCATAGCCTCATTTCTTATGAAATCATTACACTCGCTTAATAAATACCATATTAATTCATCACTCATGTAAGCTCCTATATATATTTTAAAGGTACATGCCCACTCAATTCTTTATATCTGAGACATCATCCGAGATATTTTCTGGCAAAATAAACATTCATTCACCATTATCCCACATATTGATTGGCATTATTATACATTTTATATCAGACGTAAATTTCCACACTGATATCAGGGGCGTTAACCGTGTTTCCTTAAAATGTTAACGGACATTATTATTTATTTTCTGTATTTACTTTTTGATGTGCAATGATCATACTTTATAATCTGTCGAAAATATTATTTTTTCAGGTGACGCATTTAATTAGTATAAATAATTAGAGCTGGTGGAATAGTGACACAATTATACATTTATTTAATTCATATAATGAACATGTTGTGCCTTCTGAGTGGGTATGCACCTTTAAAAACGTGTTGCATGATTTCATAAGAAACTCGGCATTATCTAATTTCTTATGATATCAGTGAACTCGTTCAATAAATATCATATTACATCATCACTCATGTCAGATTCTATGTTTCTATCAGGGAGTTGAACGACAAGAACAAACAGATAGAAGGCATGAAGTCACGTGGCCGGAGCAGCGCCGCCATTGGGGTCAACATGACCGACAAGGATAAGGAGATAACTAAGCTGAGCTACACGGTGGGTGCTTGTAGCGGTTGTCTCCCTTAGTCATATGACAACCTCAACATTAGGTCATACAAAAGTACTCTGGTTCTCAGACACGGGGTTTACGGAATGTGGCGCGGGAGGGCGGATTTTTGTTTAATAATTCGTTTGTTTGTTTCAGATGTTCATCTCACAGGCATTCGGCGAGTTTCGGCTTTCATCGATATAACTCTATATATGAACAAGGCTTCTAACTTTGGTCAGACACGACCTCGTATCGTAACAAATTCCGCTATGTTATTAACGCTAATGTGAATATTCTGGCAGAAAGTGCACATGTTCATTTGAGAATTATTGTTATCTTGCTAAAATAACATAGTTAGAACATAATTATGCGAATTACAGCTACTTTTCCTAGGTCGGACACAAACGAAATAATGTGTTTAAGGCTCTAAAGTCAATATTGTAATGACAAGTTCATATGATAATTTGAGAATTATCGTTATCCTGCAGAAATACATAGAATGCATAGACAATTACAATTTTTAAACATGTTATTTTGTTATGATACGAGGTCGTTTACAACCAAAGTTAGAAAGCCTTGTACATATATATAGAGTTATACCGATGAAAGCCGAAACACGCCAAATGCCTGTGGTTCATCTGTAATAGTTTTCAGGTCGTCAGATACATATATAGAGAATACCAGGCTAGTGTCTTTTGATATCAAGTTTATCAGGCAAGGCTAGGAAACGCGTAGGAATTCCTCGGCTTGCCGAGGAATTCCTACCGTTTCCGAGCCGAGCCTGATAAACTTGATATCAAAATACACTAGTCTGGTATTCTATTTATCAGGTAACGTTTTATGCTCGAAAATTACCACAGATGACGTCGTTATCTATGGACAGAACGCGGACTTGTTTACGTTGCGTCATTACACTGACGTCATTCGGTAACGTCACGTGACGTGATCCGACCAATGGAACGTCAGTTTTCACTTTGTTGTAACCCGGATGTTGATATCAGGTCAATGCCTGATACAACAATATATTATCAGTCAGTACGTATTCGGTCAATGCAGGGCAGGTTACCTGATACATTATGTTCTCTAACGTTACTGTAACCTCGTTAGATACGAACAATCACCTTGTTTCGTCAAACATGATTGGAGTAGACATATCAGAGAACCAAAGTACTTTTTTATGGCCTTAACCCTTTCACCCCTAAGTAACTGAATGGGCTGCGATATGTTCGTTTTGCAACCAATACAATCATCGCAAAATGATTTTCGGACTATTCCATTTATAAAAAGGGGGTATTTGTTTTTCTCAAAAATATGAAAATTGCTTTCAAACAGTGCAGATCCTGATGAGACGGCTCGTTACGAGCCGGCTCATCTGGATCTGCACTGTTTGCATAAACCGATATAGCGGGCTTTCGGGTTCAAATGGTTAACAACATTTTTCTGTTATGTGTTTTCGGGTGTAGATTGCTTTTTCACCTGGTGGTATTTGTTCTTAAAATTATCAAATTACTGATATTTACTCGCATACCGGACAGTGTGTTTGTGTTTGCCTTGCCGACAGTTCGTTCGTCCGTCCGTCCGTCTGTTTGTCTATCTGTTCGCCACAACTATACACACTACTATGTATAAACTATCTACTAAGGTATTTTCGTAACGCTAATTTTCTGTCTGGGCTTGTACTTATTTTGTAACTTTAGGTTGCCCGGCTCGAAGAGAAACTAAAGCTGGCCACGCTCGGCCTCGATGGCGTAAAGAAGGAGGTGCGAAACGAGAAGGAGACGCGAACCACGATCAACCGGAAGCTTGCAGAGACCGAGAAGGACAACAAGGCGATGAAGGTTAGAAGACACCAAATAGTTTTACTTTATAATTTAACCGAATGCACACAATATGGTCAGTCTCTCATGCTTTCATTATTCGTATGGATGCATTGGGACATACGTTTACATACATAACCTGCAGCCATTCCCTACCGGATATGCATAAATAAAATAATAGGTTTACGGATTCCTAAGAAATAAAAGATCAACATCACCATGTGCCCCAATATTGTTTACATTATTTGGCCACTGCAACTGCGTTTACATCACGTGACCAACACGCTGAGCGTTTTCTTTTAAATACTACAAATATGCAGAAACGCGTGTCAAAAACACCCCAATGTTTCTCGAGTATAATTGCGTATTATTAGTATACTAATGAATCAGGATTTGCAAGCAAACTGTGTCTGTGGCCGGAAAACATCCGGATGATATTTTTTATACCGGGCTACGGTTGCATCCCTTGACGCCTTTGTACAATTTAGTGTTTTCTTACCTGAAGGGCAAGCTTTCGTCGATGAGGATCAAACTGGGCGTGGCTAGCGCCAATTATAACGTGGGCAAGTTCGACTCGGAGCAGCTGAGAACCAACTACCAGGAGCCCAGATACAGATTGCAAGGTCCGCAGCTATGGCAAGCCAAATTCACAATAATTCCATAAAACACCATAGATTATGCTCCTCACACCCTCGTTTGCTCATGATATGCACAATAATCTACAGCAAATATAGGATTCAGGTCGATGGGGCGTGGATTCTTATTTGTAAATGAGACAAACATGATCGTAAACTTTCTTAAAATCCATTCCATGCAGAATATAGGTACATGTACGAGTATAAACAATTCGTATTATTATTCTGCATTTTGTCTCATTTCTCATCAAAAATATATCCTGTTACCACTCAGTGGAACAAAAATGGGCTAAAATCTAAACTCGGCAAATTTGAGACGGAGCGTGCGCTGGATACGCCCCAACCTGAATCCGCGCCTTACAATTATATTTTTCTGGTACTGTCGTGTTCGATGATTATCAAGGATGGTTTGACTCGATGTGTCGACTAATGCTTACCATTGCATGGATTAACACTTTCAATCATTTACCAACAGTTAACTATACTGTATGTCCAGATGAGTTGGCTCTTAACTAGCCAACTCATCAGGATCTCCACTATTTGTCATTATTACTAAGATTTTGAAACAATACCATTTTTTATTCATGCAATGTTCCAAATTTAACACGGACCTCAATGTTCTACATTTATGAGGGTATTCTCATTTATATACAGACTAGAAGAGCGACTGACGGCGGCGACGTCCGACATGGACAGACAGCGGGAGCAGAGCACGCCCAAGGTTCCCGCATCCACCGCCGAGGTAAGGTCAAGGTTGTACAGAATACCCCGCGAAATTAAATTAAAATATGATAAAACAAGACAAGACAAGACGTATTAACGTCTTTGTGACTTCGATTACTTAGATATCAATTTCAATATCAATCATCCGGCAGTTGTGATAATCCTATATTAAAATCTATACCGTTATCCATGATTGAATGATAAAATACAGAGCCTACAAATTTAAATTCCCGGCATCTCTCAAAATTTACGCAGCCGATAAAGTAAACATACACAATGCGCATGCCCAAAGGAACTGGATTAATACGCGCGCGAGACATGGTATCGGACCGGAAACGGCGGTATCAGACTAGTAACGATGGTATCAGACTATAAATGGCAGTATCAGGCTAGATGTTTCAGTATCAGACTGGAAAACACGCCATATCAGCATGGACTGTGTATGTTATTGCTGTAGACAAATCCAGGCAATTTATAGGAAAAAATTGATATCTAAGTAATAATACTAATTAATGTACGCTTGCGTGTTCAAGTCAACGATATTGTTTTAACATTTAAGTCTATACAACAGTGTTATACAACAGTGTTGTATAGACTTAAATGTTTTTAAAAAAAATCGTTGACCTGGACTCTTCAGTTTTCTTCGTTTCTTCGAGTAGACGATTTATATTTTATCCAAATGTGTAGCATTATGTCTAGTCATGTCTAGTCATCTGTTTGCAAAGCACAATGTCACGGCAGCGGAACATTATTGGGGCGTTCTAGGGTCTCCGGCTTTGGACAGTTTCTATGTTAGCCTGTTTCAAGCAAGTTTCGGTGTAAATTATATGTGTTGATTAATTCACCAGGGGCCCGTTTCACTAAACTTCGTACGACTAAAATGTTCGTAAGTGGAAAATGATGAATTGATTGTCTGTAAATTTCACATTAACAATGGTTTCTAGTAAACAATTATTGAATTTACATATATTGAGCATAGGCTGCATATGCAGCCTATGCGCAGCCTATGCTCAATAAATGTAAATCCATCAATTGCAATTTACAGACGATCCTAAATTTGCACTTACGAACATTTTAGTCATACGATGTTTAGTGAAACGGGCACCAGATGTTACTTTGTTATATTTTCAAACTTGTTCACATGTTGTAGAAAAAGTTACCTTTTACACGTATGTTTTTAGCATTATTGGTCCCGTTGTGTTTTCCAGACCCGATACCAGACCGAGAGAGAAAGGAAAGAACTGAAGAAACTTAGAGCGGAAAATAATAAATTGATGGTAAGCCGTATAGGTGTGGCTATATTTTATCACCTTGTCGCAATCCAATAGTTTAAGTCACATGTGATAATATACGCCTCGATCCAACAAGCTGAAGGTAAACGTTTGTAAGGCGACTTCCCAACTTTAAACAATGAAAACACATCTTGGTATTTCATTAGAATTGTCTCCTTGGAGACAATTCTAATGAAATACCAAGATGTATTTAAACAGACCAAATGTTTCCTTATGCCGTGATAAACACGATGACTATTGATGACTATTGGTTTCACTCCTTAAATGTTAGAAATTGTATTGCTTATTCCTGAATAACTTTCGCAGTACTGGCTATACCTTAATGTTCGTACTCAACTCAGAGCCGTGCTCAACTTCGACAAGCCGGTAATATGCAAGGCTTGTTACAAATTTATAGTTTGTTTTTGAGTTCAGGTACATACTTTGATAAGCCACAGTTAGATCACGGTTCGTCCGCATGTACGAGGAGATAATACGCGAGCTTTAGCGAGCGGATTATCGATCGTACATGCCGACGAACGTGATCTAACTGTGCTATTACATACATAATCATGGCCATACACTGCCAATGTGTTGTGTGAATGCAGAAACAAAACTCGAAAATGTATCAAAGATGTGATAATTGTATTTAACACAATAATAAATATGTTTATACTAAGGAACCGCACCCGAAGTTATAGAACTAATAAGAGCAGGTTTTCATGAGCTATAGTATTTGTGTAGGAACAGCGCCAAGATGAACTACAGCGAGTACAAGACCAAGAGGAGAAATTACAAGATCTGGCGTTCCAGCACTCAATGATGAGGGAACGGATAGCGGGTCTGGAGAACCACCTACAGATGGCCGAACTCACCATTGAGCGGGAAATACGACTACGTGAGGAGGTGGAACAACAGAATGAAGTCATGCTTAGAGAGAAAGAAGACTTTGATAGTCATTTAAAAGAATATAAAGTGAAGTTGGGTATGAGTCTTGCCGGACAGAATGTAAAGCGTAAACAGAAGGAAAAGTCAAAGAAGAAAGACGACGAATTTAAAGCAACCATTGCTGAGTTACAGACGAAACTGAAGGTGGCTAATTCAGAAATAGAAAGACTGCGAGCGAGAACGGTGATGACGGGGAAGACGGTGGCGTCAGTTCAAGGACACACGGCGCGCTACAGAAACGTGAGGAAAGCGTCCGGTGATAATGTTTTCAAGTTGGAGCGGATTCCACACGGCGCTTCAACGACTCAGTCGTCGCCAGGGGCGGGGCTAGCGGACAGGCATAGTAACGCGGGCGAATCTAGGAACGCGTCCAACCAACCGTCGCCCACAGGGGATGTGTTGCCCGGTATTGGCGGGCGGCGGACTCCGTTTAATAAAGCACCGGGCACGTCGTAGAGCTGATACATACACTTGTACACTTGTGAATTTACGTAGAGCATCTTAACCCTTTCATCCCCAAGTAATTGGAATGGATACTCTCATGTTATTTTTCAGACTATTCCATTTATAGATAAGGGCTATTGTTTTTAGGAAAAAAAAGACAATATCCGCAAGTGGTGCAGATCCTCACGAGACGGCTCGTTACGATACCATTCCATCAACAAAACACAAAGCATGCTTCTAGTGAGCAATATAGATCGTTAACAGGCTACACGAGTGTGCTATATAATCAGGAGCTACACTGGTCCCAAATTACATAACCCTCAGTGCTCCAGTCCCAGCCACACATTAATGAAATATGGGCACTACTTATTACATGGCTGTCATTTCGGTCGCACACGGTGTCATTTTTTTCGATGATTACGCTGTTTGTTTTTCTTCCTAGACATCTGTATCCTATTCGACCAACATTACAAATTATACTTATCTAGCAAATTATACGTCGAGGGTGAAATTTTCAATTTTAGGATGAATTTATTACTTTTTTATTATACTGAATTTATTACATTATCACAGCCATTTTGGCAATGATAATGCAATAAATTCAGTATGATAATTCTGCATACTTTTAATCATCAAATATATGCAGTCGTTAGTTATATATGACATAATGCGTTTCTGGAAAAAAGAAATGATTACACCCTCAAAGTATACTTTGCTAGAAAAGTACTTGGCAATGTTAGTCAAATAGTATGGAACGCCAAATCTACATAAACTCAAATATATATTGCTAGCAACAAATATTTGGAGCTAGCAATAAATATTTGGAGAGCTCTCGAAATCATTTGGAGAGCTCTCGAAATCAATTAATGATATCTCGAAATCATTTGTAGAGCTCTCGAAATCATTTGGAGCGAGCAATATAACATTTGATTTGGAGAGCTCTCTAAATCATTTGGAGCTATCTCTAAATCATTTGGAGAGCTCTCGAAATCATTTGGAGAGCTCTCGAAATCAATTAATGATATCTCGAAATCATTTGGAGCTAGCAATATAACATTTGATTTGGAGAGCTCTCTAAATCAAAGTTATATAATGCTCGCTACAAATGATTTCGAGAGCTCTCTAAATGATTTCGAGATATCATTAATTGATTTCGAGAGCTCTCCAAATGATTTCGAGAGCTCTCCAAATGATTTAGAGATAGCTCCAAATGATTTAGAGAGCTCTCCAAATCAAGTTATATAATGCTCGCTACAAATGATTTCGAGAGCTCTCTAAATGATTTCGAGATATCATTAATTGATTTCGAGAGCTCTCCAAATGAATTCGAGAGCTCTCCAAATGATTTAGAGATAGCTCCAAATGATTTAGAGAGCTCTCCAAATCAAAGTTATATAATGCTCGCTACAAATGATTTCAAGAGCTCTCTAAATGATTTCGAGATATCATTAATTGATTTCGAGAGCTCTCCAAATGATTTAGAGAGCTCTCCAAATCAAATGTTATATAATGCTCGCTCCAAATGATTTCGAGAGCTCTCCAAATGATTTCGAGATATCATTAATTGATTTCGAGAGCTCTCCAAATGATTTCGAGAGCTCTCCAAATATTTATTGCTGGCTCCAAATATTTGTTGCTAGCAATATATATTTGAGTTTATGTAGATTTGGCGTTCCATAAAATAGGCTACTGGTATATGTCGTATATGTGGCAGTGACTGGAGAAATTGGGCTTATTCGATTGTGACCAGTGTAACTACATGTATTGATCAACATGTAGCTTGATAACGATATATAATGTTTGTTAGAAGAATGACAGATGTTTCATTGATGAAATGGCGAACAGTGCAGATCCTGATCAGACGACTGTGCGGATGCACAGGCTGATCTGGATCTACACTGGTCGCAAAACACATCCATATGTACGTCTCTTCATTTTCATGTTTCCATTTTGTGTGTGTGTTTGTGTTGTAGACTAGGTTCAATGTCGCGTTATTTCGTTGTACCCACAGCGTGCTGTCGCGGTTGCAGTTGTTTGCCACAACAACAGTCGGTGCATAAATTGCCGAAATGCGATGCCTGTGAAATAATCGCCCATAACTAGCCAATAACTAGTTAATCACATGGAATTGTAGAGAAGATTGTTTTGCTAGCAGTTGCAGATATAAATGTTCTTTAAATTGCATCAACTTTGGGTTTTCTAACCGTGTCTAAAATGTGGATTTAATTTTGCTGAATAAAACGATTGTTCGCCGTTAACCCATGGGCTAGCTAGTTAGACTAGTAAGTGCACGTTGCGGGAGGAATACTTTATTAGTACTTGAATGTATGTCGTAAAACAAATGCCTGCGTATAGTTAACGATTAATAGTATGTGTCATTCATTTATAGTGTATGTATTACCGTTATCATCACCAATGGTTTCAATAAAAAACAATGGGCATATATTTTGACTTTCGCAAACCCATGTAATAAGAAACACGGCATAGCCACGTTTCTTATGAAATCCGTAAATTCGGTTAATTAAATATCTTATTAACCCTTACTACGCTGAATTAAATGTTGTCGTCTGCTGGAAATGTTTTATTTTCAATATTTCTCGATGAAAAACCTGGTTTTGACAGCGCATGAGAATCGTCTCCAGTGGAGACGATTCTCATGTGCTGTCAAAACCAGTTTTTTTTGTTAAGAATTGAAGCAAAAATGAAAAACAGCAGACGGCAATTTCCGTCTCTAGCGTAGGAAGGGTTAATAATCAGTCGTGTAAGATCCTGTATGTAATGTGCATCCATTGACAATAAACAATTCATTAGTTCATGTCTGTTGCCATCTGTTTTCAAGGCGTTTTCAGCCTATGTTTGCTTGATTAGATTGCAGATGACGTGTCCTTACAGGCGCGGATCCAGGATTTCGGGTTAGGGAGGGGCGTAACTATTTTGCAATACTTGACTATATTATCGAACGAGCTAAGCTCGTTCGATAATATAGTTAAGTATTGCAAAATAGTCGAGATAGTGCTAGGGGGTTCCGGAGGCATTCCCACCCGGAAAATTTTGCAAATCTACATCGCATTTCCTGCGTTCTGGCGCATTTTGGAGCAAAAATATTGACACTGTCACAGTATGTTTAGACATGATTTTTGATTATAAACGTTTAAATTTTGAAACAATAAGAAAACGACCGAAAAATGCATGAAAAACATGGCACTTGGCATGAAACGTATGAAACGTGCCTTGTAACTTGTAAAAAATCTTTACTCGGCGAATTTTAGGGGGGGGGGCGTGCGCCGGGTCCGCCACCCTCCTGAATCCGCCCATGCCTTATACAGTGGGGTCAGCGTGTAAGTTAAGTGCACACACGAACGAACACGACAGGTGTGTGCACTTACACGCTGACCCCACTGTAACTGGCTACATCAGGAAATGAACCTATTCATAATGGAAAGCAGGAGCCCATTTCACTAAACTTCGTACGACTAAAATGTTCGTAAGTGCAAATTTAGAATCGTCTGGAAATTTCAATTGATGAATTTTCATTTATTGAGCATAGGCTGCTGTCAATAAATGTAAATCCAATAATTGTTGACAAGAAAATATTGTTAATATGAAATTTAGAGACTATCATAATGTTGCCCTTACGAACATTTTAGTCGTACGAAGTTTAGTTTAAACGGCCTCCAGAACGTCACTTAGAGGAAATGTAATTTTTTTCGGAATTTAAATTACGATTCGATACAAAATTCAACTTTATCCCGTCAACACAGTGTGTATGTGCCGTGAAACACAGTGCCGTGAAACATTTTTGATATCCAGTCAATACTTTTTTTGCATTTTAAAGCCATTTTTAGGTGTTGACGGGATAAATAGAATAGTAGGTTAGTGCCGTGAATGGGAAAAAATATCTGGCGCGGCACGGAAACGGGATGTGCTCGGCAGAGCCTCGCCCATCCCGTTTCCTGAGCCTTGCCAGTAGTGCCAAATATTTTTTCCCATTCACGGCACTAACCTACTATTTATTCTCTGTCTATTTTCCTTATTTCTGAACCAAAATATATGTTGTGACCACTCATTTGAACCGTCTCGGCGAGACGGTTCAAATGAGTGGTCACAACATATACTTCTGATGAGAAATAAAGAAATTCTTGAGCCTTGCCGGATATTTTTTCCCATTCACGGCACTAACCTACTATTCTCTATGTTCTCGACATTGAATTGATTCATGTTTGAGTTTGTGCCACTAAACCTCTTACGACTAAACTGTCCGTCAGTGCAAACGTATGATCGTCTGTATATTTCACATTAAAGGTACATGCCCACGCAGTAGGCACAAACTGTTATTTATATCAGAGACATCATCTGATACATTTTCTGGCAAAATAAACATTTATTCACCATTACCCCACGTATTGATTGGCATTATTACACATTTTTATATCAGAAGTAAGTTTCCACACTGATATCAGGGGAGATAACTGTGTTTCCTTAACATGTTAACGGACATTACTATTTATTCTCTGTATTTATTTTTCGATGTGCAATGATCATACTTTATAATCTGTCGTAAATAATATGTTTTCAGGTGACGCATTTAATTAGTATAAATAATTAAAAAATATCATGCCTCATTTGCATATGAAAATAGCCTGATACTACCGCGCGTCACTATCAGTAAAATAAATATTACTAAATGATTATATCTGTATAGCGGGTTTAGAACTGGTGGAATGTGGAGCGCAGTGGCCTGGTGGTTAGAGCGTCAGACTGCTGATCTAAAGGTCGTGGGTTCGAGCCTCACCGGAGGCGCTGCGTTGTGTCCTTGAGCAAAACACTTTATCCACACTGCTCCAGTTCACCCAGCTGTGAATGGGTACCGATAATTCGTAGTTACTCTGTAAATACGAATTACCGGCTTCTCTCAAAAAATCTCTACCTCCGTTCTTTCTCCCATTCTTGGGTGACGGTTGCAAGGTCCTCGAGAAAGTGCCGCGTTAAATTATAAGCAAAAAAAAAAAAAAAAAAAAACTGGTGGAATAGTGACACAATTATACATTTATTTAAATCATATAAAGAACAGTGTGTTCCTTCTAAGTGGGCTTGTACCTTTAACAATACTTTCCTATAAACACCTTATTTGATTTACAGACTGCATCAATAAATGTAAATCCATCAATTGAAATTTCCAGACGATCCTAAATTACGAACATTTTAGTCGTAGTCGAGAGAAACGGCCCCCAAATGTGGCTAATTACGTCCAACGACGTTGCCGAACGACGCCAATTTCATGACGCAACTTAAACACATCCGCGTTTTGTATCAATTGCATCAAGCTCCGCTTGGAAACGGTAGGAATTCCTCGGCGAGCCTCGGAATTCCTGCGCGTTTCCTAGCCCTGCCTGATATACTTCATATAAAAAAAGACACTAGCCTGGTATTTCCAAATATAGCTCGCTTCCGTGGACAGACACATGTCAGAATGGGCTTGTCTACTACATACTATAAACATAGGCGTCGCCAGGAATTTTCCAGCGGGGTTCGTCTACCAACGTTAGACGCCGACAGCCGAAGGCTGGAGACGGGAAGTGCACCTGGGCCCCGGAAATGTTTTGATTTCTATGTGCAATTTCCGACGTTCTAATGCATTTTAGAGCTATAATTTCCACAATCGCACCACCGAATTTCCGTAAGAAAAATATCTGTAAATCTTAGATAAATCGTAGAAAATGACTTTCAACACTCCTCCAAGGAAATCGACCCGAACTTGCGTCTCAGACAACTCTTGCAAGCCAGGTCCCTAAATCATTTTTCAACTTTTACTTTTCACATCGGTCATTTTCATTTATTTTGGTTGTTGAATCGTAGTGAAATTGCCGCGTGTCGTGTCTAGGTGGTGGGGTCCAAACACGACATAAATGTAATCTGGCATTTATCTTTGGAGTTTTTCACGATGCAGACAAATTATTGTTGTTGTTGTTGCTGTTGTTGTATGTCTATAATTCAGGCACTTATTTTTCGCCACAATCTCTCAACAGCCACAGAGACTGGAGTTAAATTGGAGGGCGAAGCCGATTCTAGACTAGTTGACATCGCGATCATACATATTCAGCATGTATTCCTGAAATAGAAACAGTCTATATCCAATAGCAGAGACGTATTATGTACTTTCCTGACCAATAGTCATATTTGCATCCAAAAGTTAAAACTGAAAAGGGGGTTCGTTCGCACCCCCGAACCCCCCCTGGCGACGCCTATGATAAATACACATTGACGTCACATGGTAATTCCTCAAATAAAACTCGCCATCGGTAAATAGAACTTTAACCCTCACTACGCGGGAGACGAAAATTACCGTCTGCTGTTTATCATTTTTTAATACTTAACAAAAAAACTGTTTTGGCAGCACATGAGAATCGTCTCCAGTGGAGAAGATTCTCATGCGCTGTCAAAACAGGTTTTTATCGAGAAATATTGAAAATAAAACATTTCCAGCAGACGACAAAACTTAATTCAGCGTAGTAAGGGTTACATACCTTTGTATTGTATAATACGTCACAGTTAGATCACGGTTCGTCTGCGTGTACGAGGAGATAATCCGCGAGTTTTAGCGAGTGGATTGTACATGCGGACGAACGTGATCTAACTTCGAGTTATCACATCCTCATGGTCCATACATTGCCAATGTGCTGTGTCATTGATTGCAGAAACAAAACTCGAAAATGTATCAAAGATGTAATAACAATAGTTATGTCATTTAATTGCTCTTCCCTGGCTGGAAGAAGGAGGTCAAATGATATTTGTGACCAGCGTAGTCCGATCGTGGCCTATTCAGTGTTCGCCGTGCAGTCTAACGACTTTGAATGAACATTATCCGTTTTGAGGGTGATTTTTATTCGAGCGCTAGCGAACCAACATCCAAATTTGAGGCCTTACAGCTTTTTTTGTCCATCAGCTTATGTCAGTCGCAGCACATATCTTGCGGGTTGAACTTTCAAAAAACACGGGTCTTACGCCATAACAAAATAGTTCTAACAACTTAGCATGGTCGCCTTTTCATTTAAAAAGCGATGTTTACATAATGTACATCTTCAGTAAGAGGTCCAATTTTGAAAACTATGTTCCTATGTTTCAGAATGGACAAACAGGGATACCGGACATTTACAACTGGAATGGAAGAAGGTGGATAACTCTCTCTCTCTCTCTTGCAATTAGCCCCGTTCTTCCACATAACCTGTCAATTCCAATAGTAGATACACGCAAACAGGATACGATAATGTTGCCTTTGTGGAAAATATGTGGGATATCGGGTTTATATTTGATTTATAAATAACGTAGCAAATTATGTATAATTATATGTACTTACAGTTTGATTGCTTCCTGATATGTGGTTGTGACTGGGGAACTGGGGATTATCGGTTATGCAACCAGTGTAGATCCAGATCAGCCTGTGCGTCCGCACAGGCTGATCAGGATCTGCACTGTTCGCCATTCCACCAATGAAACACCCGTCTTGCTTCTGACAAGCACTATTATATCGCTATCAGGCTAGGTGATAGGCTCCTGTTATTTCATTTAAATGTGATATTTGATCAGGAGCTGCACTGGCAACAAATCACATAACCGCCATTTCTCCAGTTACAGCCACATATATGCGTATTACTAGCCAAAAGAAAATTTGACTTATTGTATATGCGTCAAATGCAAACATACAAAAGACGAAAATCTACAATACTCGAATAGTTGAATGACTTTTTTCGTGGCCTAGGTGTCAGGAAATCGCATCTGCGGCGATCTGGCATTTACAAATTTCCTGGGGGAGGACCCCCACACCCCCCGCCCCGACTTTACGATTTCGCGCTCGCGGAGGTCGGCTATGTGGACTTGTAATTACAGACCACCCCCCCACACACCTGCTATTATTTCTGTATCCGCGCCTGACAAATAGTATGCCCGAAGGAGACCGAAACAAAAATGTAACCATTTAAAGGATACTAGGACCGCTGAAAAAAAATCAGGATTTTTTTGAAAATAATATAAAATTATAAAACAAAATAAAAAAAAGTGTTTTCATCATGACCTTCTGTGGTTTAACTGAAGATACATGATGATACTAGAACTGCTGGGTTGTTTCAATGTTCACCGATATCGGTACATACGTATCTACGGAAGCCCATTAGGGCCACTTTTTTAATTTCCATTTATTCAAGATGTTTTCTTGAATTTTCAAGTTTTTTTCTTGAATTTTCAAGATCTTTTCTTGAATGTTCAAGAAAAGAACTAAGAAAAGAACTTGAACATTCAAGAAAACATCTTGTTTTCAAGATGTTTTCTTGAATTTTCTAGATCTTTTCTTGAATTTTCAAGATATTTTCTTGAATTTTCAAGATCTTTTCTTGAATTTTCAAGATATTTTCTTGAATTTATCTCGAAAATTCAAGAAAAGATCTCGAAAATTCAAGAATAGATAAAAAAAAAGTGAAGAGGCCCTAATGGGCTTCCGTACGTATCAGATTTTCTATCAACAATATACATATGTACCTACATGGGTGAACTTAGAAACAACGGTCCTTGTGTCGTTATATATCTGTAATTAAACCACATTACACAGGACCATGATGAAAACACGTTTTTATAGTATTTGTTGAAAATATCCTGATATGCCCCTTTAAGGCTATGCAAAACAGACAAGCGTACAGCGGTTGTCATAGAGTCTTCAACAGACACCGAGGTGATTTCTAAGACTAGCAAAGGCATACTAATATGTAAATGCTTGATCATGGCCTACAGATCGAGCATGGTCTACACTGTCCGGAAAAATACAAACCTGATTCTTCTACCGAATTTAATCTGCTGGTACACCGATCAAAACTTAAGTAAGTCAGGGGTGGGTGGTGGGTAGTGCGGGTCTTATTCTTTGTCGTTCTTGGACACCATTGACATTCTTTGAAAGTATACGGACGTAAATATTAAACTACAGTGAAACCTCTCTAAACCGGACACCCTGGGAGGTCCCCAGGGTGTCCAGCTTAGAAAGGTTGCACTGTAAATCAGGCATTTGATCATTCTGAGCTATAGTTGTGCGCTATGCGATCACGAACAGACATTATCAGATGAGATAAATTATAAAGAAACTAATCAAACATAGGATCATAGGTGTTTTATTGATGTCCAGTTTAGAGAGGTTCCGCTGTATTAACCCTTTCAACCCTAAGGAACTGGAATGGACTGTGATATGCTAATGTTCCGATCAATCCAATGGTCACAAAATGATTTTCAGATTCGTCCATTTATGAAAAGGGGGTGTTTTTGTTCTAAGAAATATTAAAATTCCTTCCAAAAAGTGCAGATCCTGATGAGACGGCTCGTTACGAGCGACGAGCCGGCTCATCTGGATCTGCACTTTTTGCATAAACCGCTAAATCGTGTTCAAAGGGTTAGTATGAAAAGGAGAATGTGTCATTTAGCACTTAAACGAACTGTGTCTCATATACAGAACTGCCTGCGGGATTATATCAACGTTTCTGAACATCTATTGGCAATCTCAAATCGAAATCAAGCAGTTTGATTGACGGAGCCTGAGCATAGAATGTATTATACTTCTTAAAAAGGAAGAATAATTATAAATACCTAAGACTGCGCAATAATGTACGAGTATAAGTGTTGGTTACCGCCATAAAACCTCATCTCTTCTGGGAAATGTAAAAGCACTTAAAGAGCATTGTATCACATTTCAGAGATTATGTGGTTCTAAATATAAAACCACCCATTTTCAAGGATATATAATTAGCACATATGCAAGTTACGTCATACGACATAGGATACTGGAATGTTTACACCTACTCGACAGTCAGACAATGCGTATAGACTCCTGTATATAATCACCGTGACGTCCCGCCACGAAAGAACGTGGATTATTTTATTTGCGACCAGTGTAGTACCAGATCAGACTGCGCAGTCTGATCTGATACTACACTGGTCGCTATGCTTTTGAATGTATAGTACCATACTAATTGGTGTACATATCACCAAACCCAGTCATTTATCATAACAATCACATTTTGTCTCAAATAAACCGATATGAAAACGTCATGGGATTTATGCCATTTGTACATTTCCCCAAGTGGTATTTTGTGGGATTTTTTTTCTATAAGACACGAACGTACAATTTATTTCAGACAAACGTTGCTTGTTGTACTAAATGTCTAGAGATGACCACGTCGATTCTTACGGTAGAATGAGTGATGCCAGTATATCCGTATTAAACGGGAATATTATTCTGGTGGTACATTGATAACACGCAATAAGCCCCTTTTCGCCATGGCTGGTCCAAATGGTCGCTAACATATAATCGATAGTTACAATTTCTATATTGAAGTTTTACTAAATTATTTACGAGGGAGCGGTAGCGCGCAGAAATCAGGAGATAAACAAATACATATGGGAACTATAACTATCTTATTGTTTGGCCCGACCCTTCATGTGTACATGCTTGTTTGAATATCCATGAACGCGATTTCGAATCGGGATACTAGTATGTGTATGACACCGAAGCATGCGTGCACACATGCATGCGTGGTAACAGGGTATGCGTCGCTTACACGTGAACTTCGGACAACAAGGCGTCACCTCTGGCTTAAACTCTAAGGTTGCACTTATTGCGAAATATTAATTATTAATTTAGCAGATGATGGTGAAAGAGACGTAATATACAATTAATTTTGATGAAAAATAAATAGAAAAGCGAGGTTTGTGTGTAGTATTTATGTCTCTGCTTTGGTGGAGAAACTATTGGAAACTATGAAACTATTGCTATTTATTATATGCCCATATATAAATACGGAAGCCCATTAGGGCCACTTCACTTTTTTTTTTATCTTTTCTTGAATTTTCGAGATCTTTTCTTGAATTTTCAAGATCTTTTCTTGAATTTTCAAGTTCTTTTCTTGAATTTTCAAGATGTTTTCTTGAAAATTCAAGAAAAGATCTTGATAAGAACAAGATGTTTTCTTGAATTTTCAAGTTCTTTTCTTGAATGTTCAAGATCTTTTCTTGAAAATTCAAGAAAAGATCTTGAAAATTCAAGAAAATAACTTGAAAATTCAAGAAAACATCTTTAATAAATGGAAATTAAAAAAAAGTGAAGTGGCCCTAATGGGCTTCCGTACATAAACATATATCTAGGAAAAACATATAAATAGAATAGAGAACGATTCATACATTAATTTAAATAACGTCGTACCTATTTCAGGCCCGTACGCAGGGTTTTTTTGGGGGGGGGGGGGGTGCGACGGGTGCCTACGCACCCCCCTAAATTCGCCGAGGTCCGCTAATTTTCAAACAGTAATCTCAACAAATCTTGAATGCATTAATATACAGGTAATTTGCATGAAAATGTCACAATTTACCACCGTTGAAATCTGAATTTAAATGACATAAAATGCAGGAGAGTGCATTTCAGGCCATCTAGTTTTAAAAAATTTCAGGGGGGTGCGTCAGGTACCCCCCTAGCGTACTCGCACCACTACATGGGGCGAGCCCCTGACGCACCCCCTGACGCACTAGGGGGTACCCCCTAGCGTACTCGCGCCACTACATGGGGCGAGCCTCTGACGCACTAGGGGGGTACCCCCCTAGCGTACTCGCTCCACTACATGGGGCGAGCCCCTGACGCACTAGGGGGGGTATCCCCCTAGCGTACTCGCGCCACTACGTGGGGCGAGCCCCTGACGCACCCACTGACGCACCCTCAATAGAAAATCCTGCGTACGGGCCTGTATTTTTTCCCACTTCCGGGTAAAATGTCCTTATAAAAGGATCTGTTAATAGTTGATCGATTTAATCGGGGTATTCATCTGTTGGAACAAGATTATAGGAAGCCTATTTACTGTAAACTGTTATTTGCATATTCTAATGTTAATAATTTCTTTATCCTGTACTCACGTCCGAAATCCACCGGTAATACACAGCTATATGGGCGTTATTATAAAATCGGAAAAGACTGTCTGTTTCACGAAACCTGCTGATATAAACAATGCTAAAACAATATTTTTTATGGATAATATTAAATTTTATCAAAATTGAACACTGAGCTTTTCTTTATTTAGTGAACTTTTGCCCAATATTGATTTTATTGCGAAAAATATTTCCCCCATGTTAAATCATCCCAATAGACATCTTCACTGAGTGAAGATATCTTTGGGGATTTAACCTGGGGAACTTGTTCTAATTTCAGAAATAATGTACCGATTTTTAAAAGTTAACTTTTGTTTTCTTACGTAGATCATTTCCAAGCTATCTAGCTAGGTTTCGGAGTCAATTTCCAAAGTTTCGTTGTTCGACTCCTTCTGCAGCTCATCCAGCTCCTCCCCCCATGTTAAATTCCCGTAGAGACATCGTTTTCGTAATAAAATCTGACCAAATTTCACGAAATAAAAAGGCGGCTCATTCTTAAAGTTTTATCGCTTGGAAAATTTGAGCTGGTTTTGTGAAACAGACAGTAGTTACAATAAGCTTCCAGCACTGAAACTGCGATATCCCGATATGTTGTCAGGAGCCCTAACCACGACGGACCACTCGGCCCCAGGTGTGAGTCCCGGTAGTCAATCTATCCCAATACCCATCCTCCGTGGCGGCTAAATGGAATCACATAAATGGACCGCCGACTGAGACAAGGGACTCCAAGGAGCAGACCGTGGCCGAGGAGTAACACCGTCGGACTACCACGCTGACGACCCGGGTTCGATTCAGGGTTCAGTTCCCGGACGTCAGTATTTCTCAGATACTTTGTATTTCCTGCTCTATTGGTCCTTTCGGATGGGGATTTTAAAAAAAGGCGGTCCCGTGTATCAGATTTGAAGGAGAGTCTGGGCACGTTAAAGAACCAGATGAGACTATTCTAATAAGAGCAAGGCCCCTGGGGCCGGTTTCATCTGTATCCACCTCCTTCCTTTCTCCCCTTCTTGGGAGACGACATGCAAGGTCATCGAGCCAGTGATGTCGTTAAATGCAAGCATTTACATTTACAAGGGACTCCCGGGTATCGAAGGTGTTCGAACCAATTCCCACCCTTAACCCTTTGAACCCGAAAGGCCGCTATATCGGTTTATGCAAACAGTGCAGATCCAGATGAGCCGGCTCGTAACGAGCCGTCTCATCCGGATCTGCACTGTTTGAAAGTAATTTTCTTATTTTTGTGAACAAAACAAAGACCCCCTTTTTATAAATGGAATAGTCTGAAAATCATTTTGCGATGATTGGATTGGTTGCAAAATTAACATATCACAGTCCATTCCAGTTCCTTAGGGTTGAAAGGGTTAAATATAAGCCGAATATAAGCCGGAAAGGGACTTGCCGCATATGGACGGTTCTTTGAATCAATTCCCAACCGTAAATATAAGATAACTAAGAAAAGTGACTCTGTCATTTGATTAATTGTGGATCCAGATCACGTTGCACAGTCAAACAGCATCATGCAGAGCTCCAGATAAGCTGCGTATCTGCTTAAATACCCAATTAAAATTGCCAAAAACCCAATTGAAATCAACAGTAGCGAGTATCAAAAAGCAATACAAAAGTTGTGGTACCTTTATCATGCTGTAGAAAACAATAAACAGATCACAAATATAGTATATTTTTCTTATTTTCCATGAAAACACATCTTGGTATTTCATTAGAATTGTCTCCAAGGAGACAACTTGGAGACAATTCTAATGAAATGCCAAGACATGTTTTGATTTCGAAGAAAACTATTCAATAATTGCTGTCTGCTGATGTGTAAACAGTAGTGTGATTTTATTTTACCCAATTAAAATTTTTGAAATACCCAATTGCTTCAGAAATGATGGAGTGACAATACTCAATTACTAATTCCTTATCTGGAGCCCTGAGCATGATTATGGTAGGTACACTATGCTGACGAAGGAAACGCTACTTCATTGACTGTACGGCCCGGATGTAAATGTAAATACCTTTTCATCAATTACAAAAAAATGTCAGCCTCCCCAATTATTTTTTTGCATAAAATTCCATTGATTTTATTGACAAAAAAAATACTGTTTTTCATGAGAATTTAACATGGGGATGGATCGTGACCGGTAGAGTCGAACAATTAAATACGTTTGATAAGAAGGTCTCAACAACAACAAGTACCGATTCAAAGTACGTATTCTTTTATAGTGTCCTTATTACGTAACGGATTTGATCAAATATGGCGCATCAAACGCGTCTTGTTAAGCTGCATTTGGTGGTCTCTGTATTTTTCGCCCAAACTTCTGTCGTTTTTGCGAAGAATCGATTTCCGTGGAATAGATTTCCGTGTCACCGACACGGAAATCGATTCTTCGCAAAAACGACATAAGTCTGTGCCCAACTCCCTAGACCACCAAATGCAGCTCATGAAACGCGTTTGCTGCGCCATATTTCATCAAAATCCGTTGCATATTAAGGAAAATATCAAATACATGTAATACTTACTTTGGAGTGGGCGGCGTTGTTGTTGTTGTAACCACGTGATAATGCACCTTGATAGTCAGATACCATGTGGCGAGTGCTAGACGAGCTAAAACAGCGCTGGTACAAAACTCATTAACCCACCTTTCACCGTGGCGGGTGTGACGTATTTATGGTAAACAACAGTTGACCAACTAACCTCGGCCACGGCCTTGTGTAAACCTCCGTAAATACAAATGTATATTGAAGCGGCTGTAGCTGTAAATCGGCATATTTCTCATGCTTGTCTTTCCAAGTCAAGTCATTTATCTGCAGCTATCATTCAAACATGCTCCCATTAATATCGGTCACATAATGATTTTGGCATATGTTACATGATCCTAACGGGATACTTTTGAAACAATGAATATAGAACAACGCATATCTACGTAAATGTTATTATTTTTCTTCCCTATTCACTCTTCTCTTTTGACCCCTCGCAAGAGAGTCTAAAACTAGAATGAATACGGGCGCATATTCTATATTAAAAGGAATCTAATCGTCAATCGTGCGATCTAAATGAGTGGTGATCGTATTCTTTACTTTGCCCACGTGCCACGTTATAATATAGGGATATGTTTTCGTCCATTCGTTAGATATGACATTGTTCGGGCACAATAAACAGTCATTAACCATTTCCCGACGATATTGTTGGCATTATTATACTTCGGACTGTATTACTATATCAAGCATGAATTGCCACAGTAGTATATAGGGAGTCAAAATGATACCACCAGGGTTGGGAGATTGTGGATTTTGTGTCCCAAATGTGGATACGATTGGGAGGTGGTAGTACAATTGTGGATTTTTCGTCCCAAATGTGGATACAATTGGGAGGTGGTAGTACGATTGTGGATTTTGTGTCCCAAATGTGGATACAACTTTCCCCAAAAAAAATCCAACAAACAAAAGTACTCCCCAGCACACTCGAAAAACAGGCTTTTTTTCCCTTTTTTTTCTCTTTTTCGAAATATCGGAGTCAGAATAATATCACCTGCGCTGGTGGTTTTGTTGCCTGTATTGCGGCACCCAACGCCAACATTTGTTTTTTGTTGGGGACTACTTTTCATATTTGGCCAAAAACACGTTTTTCGATACTGTTGGGAGTTGTAACCAGGGTCAATAACGCTTCCCAACCTTGGTGGTATCATTTTGACTCCCTATATACTACTGCCACACTAATATCAGGGGCGATAACCGTGTTTCCTTCAAATATTTACAGACATTACTGTTTATTATCTGTATTTATTTTTGATGTGCAATGATTATACTTTATAATCTGTCGAAAATATTATTTTTTCAGGTGATGCATTTAATTAGTATAACTAATTAAAATATATCATGCCTAATTTGCATATGAAAATAGCCTGATACCACCGCGCGTCATTATCAGTAAAATAATTATTTCTAACTGATTATATCTGTATAGCGGGCACTCGTAATGGTTATAACTGGTGGAAGAGTGACACAATTACACGCTTATTTAATTCCTATAAAGAACATTTTGTACCTGAGTGGGCATGTACCTTTAAATTACCCTGTACTTCTATAATAATAATCGAATAGTTTGAAAAGTAACACGGAAGTGTAAATGCTAATTTCCTTGGTGTAAATGGATACTCATTTGGTAAGCACCGATTTATATGGAGCCCCGCAGGTGACATTGAATTTTTATTATTAATTCGTTCCCACGAAATAACAATTAGTTCCCACGAAATAACAATTCGTTCCCTCGAATTAACAATTCGTTCCCTCGAATTAACAATTCGTTCCCTCAATTTAACAATTCGTTCCCACGATATAACAATTCGTTCCCATGGGAACGAATTGCTATTTCGTGGGAACTAATTGTTGAATTGAAAAAAGCTAAATTGAAAAAGATAAGTGAAAACAAATTCTACGTCCCTGCTGTGCTCCGTAGGTTTAGGCCGACCAGCTTAAGAGTAAATAACGTATAAATGCGTGATTATGAATAAGCAATATTTTGACCTTCGCTGGGTCTCACATATACACACAAAGTGACTAGTTACCAAATTATCTCACCTGGTTTTCACACAGTTTCTGATAATACATTGTATCTACATGAATGCAGCACAAACCGTTTGGAATTTGATCAAATAAATCAAATATACGAAGCACAATTCAACACATTGAATATTTGAAACATCATCAGAAAAGGTAACTTACGTAGACCTTTGTAATACCTACTGTCTGTTCCACGTTTTTCTGCCGACGAACTTTTGGCTATTAAACATATTAAATCTTAAAAATATTTAAATGTAAGTACCTTTTCATATATTTGATGAAACTCCATCACATATGGATTTTATAGCGAAAAAAAAAACGTTTTCCTATGAGAATTTTGACGGAATTTCATCAAATAAAAACATTTGGGGAGGGTTACTTTTTTGTTATTGATGAAAAAGTACTTACATGTGTATTTAAATATTTTTAAGATCGTGTTTGTTGGCCAAAAGGTCGACGGCAGCAAAACGTGGAAGAGACAGTAGATTATGTAAAAAAACAAAAAAAAAACAGTAGTGAATAACATCCATCGCACAAATGACGGACGCATACTACAGTGAAACCACTCTAAACCAGACACCCTGTCACAGGGTGTCCGGTTTAGAGAGGTTTCACTGTAAATCAGGAAGTTTATCATTCTGTGCATAGTTGTGTGCTAGGCGATCACGAACAGACATGATCACCCGAGATAAATGACAAAGAAACAAAACACAAATAAGATCACGGGTGTTTTCTTGTTATCCGGTTTAGAGACTGTATATAGACATTCCATTACAAAATATTCGACACAAAACTTTTAATGCCAAAGGTGTAACTATGTTTTTATTCGAGAGCTAGCGAAGAATCATACAACCAACATCCAAATTTGAGGTCTTACAGCTTTTATGCAAATGAACTATTTTTTTTATGGCGTAAGACCCGTGTTTTTAAAAAGTCATTATGTCGGTCATATCACATATTTTGCCGGTTGAACTTTTTAAAAACACGGGTCTTACGCCATAAAAAAAATAGTTTTAACAACTTAGCTTGATCGCATCTTTAGTGTGATAAATGTTTTGTTTGATTTTTGTGAGCTAATTTTAGAATATATTCATCATTTTGGGGTTTCCAAAAAAATATTTTTAACTCGTTGTTGTTGTTGCTGCTGCGAAACTCCAGCGCGAAACGCTTTCCACTCTAGATTAATTATTAATATATGTGTCATCGACAAACACACACTGCGAAGAATTTCAGGACGTTCAGTCCTTTGATTTCCTGATACAACGTCCGCGTGTGACTCAGCATGCCACACATGCACTTACTGCGCGTTTTGTAAGTTTTGACCCGATAACTCCTGTATCCGGTTTTAAAAACGTAAACTCATGGTTCGTCCGTCCGTCTGTACGATGAGATAATCACCAGGTTTACCGACCTACAGGCGAACGACCTAATTACCATGGGCGTCACATGGTTTCACAAAAGAGCGTTTATGTACATTGCATGCGAGTCTGCTCTTTTGTAGAAACATGTGGAATCAGTTGTATATCGGTATAATATATATGTCAATGGTACATGTGTGTCTGTATGTGCGTGATGGGTGAATTTCAGAAGATACTTGATTTTACTGCCACACGGAAAAGTTTGAAAACATTCTTCATTCGCATCAGAAGTATATCTAGTTACCACTCATTTGAACCGTCTCGTCGAGACGGTTCAAATGAGTGGTTGCAATGTATACTTTTGATGAGAAATAAGAAATATAGGACAGGAAATATCTCAAAATGTGCATACACTATAAGTATAAAAGGGTATTCCGTTTGAAATGGGTAAAACCACTCGCATACAAATGGGATAAGCAGATGAACTTGGAAATGGGTGCGGGGCGGGAGGGAAGGGTTCATTTCCACTTAGGCAACTCCCTCTGGCGAGACCAGTGTATACGGAAAACGGATGATAATCATCAGCTATGGGACAAGCCATGTGAATTTGTACCTTACTAAGAGTTTTCATGAATTTAATTTTTTTACAGAAACTGTGCTATTTGTTTTGTAAATGACGTCCTAAATTGACGATATGTACATAGCAAATGCGGAATTCTGATTTTCTCTGAACATTTCCTCAACTTTCGACGTCATGTACCGAAAATATCATAAATTTTGTAAAGATATTTCACGAGATATCACATACCTTCTTAGGTACAAAATCACATGGCTCGTCTTAATTATTATCCCGTTGATCTAAAGTGTCTCTCATCTGTGGTTGTGATTGGAGACATAGGACGTATGTGTATATCCAGATCATTCTGTGATCCGCATAGTCTGATCAGGATTTACACTGTCCGCCATTCCATACATGCTTCAAGCAAGCAACATAAATCGTTATCAGGCCACAGGAGGCTATTTTACCAGGAGCTACACTGGTCATAACACCCATAAACCCCATTCCACGAATCACAGCCACATTTGTCGCGTTTATTTCCAGTGCCTTCACCTCATTATAAATCCAACATGAACATTCGCATCCGTCTATTTATAGCACATATCAACGCGGTCAATTGTATGGCAGGTCATCGTGCACGTGATCTATTGTTATATATACCGGCCGAGAAAGCAGAAACACTGCGATCAGCTGACTGACTGTACTACGGTAGTAGCTAAATGAGAGAACAGTATTTTACGGTTTTTATTGGAGCATATTAGAATCTCAGCTGTGAGTATTGAACTACATGTAGTTTCTTTGCAGACGATAACTTATTTGCAGTCGACATTTACTTCATAAGTGATGGGTTGCTTGGAAGAATGGGGCTGAATATAGCCCCCTTCTTCCACAGTGTATTT
Organism: Conchocele bisecta; assembly: GCA_029237695.1. Taxonomy (NCBI): domain Eukaryota; kingdom Metazoa; phylum Mollusca; class Bivalvia; order Lucinida; family Thyasiridae; genus Conchocele; species Conchocele bisecta. The sequence goes on along the minus strand of CM055271.1, from coordinate 42,573,021 downwards.
GCAGACGATACTGTATTTGCAGACGATACTGTATTTATTTGCAGACGATACTGTATTTGTCGGACGATACTGTATTTGTCGGACGATACTGTATTTGCAGACGACTTTATTTGCTTTCACTTCATAATTGATGGGTTCATTGGAAGAAGGGGATTTAGCTCCCTTCTTCCACTGACCCTTAAATGTATTTGCTTTATTTGTATTTACTTTATTTGCAGACATTTATTTCATTTTTGAAGGGGTCTATGGAAGAAGGGTGCTAGGTCCCTTATTGATTTACCCCTAGTGTCATTGACCCCATTACTTACTGACCACCGACACCATCAATTAATGTTCAGACACGTGCGCAAAAGAACCGTCAGCGTGATTTGCGATCGTGACCGAACATAGAGGATATTTCATGTACATTTTGAATAGCGGGAAATAATACACAAGTGTACGTCGGTTTCCGCGTAAACAACGAGTAAGCGAAGCGAACGAGTATATTTGTGTATTATTTCAAGCTATTGAAACATGTTATTATGTTGTGTATTATTTCAAGCTATTCAAACATGTACGATGGAATATCCCATTGATTACACTTCCGCGGTTGATCTGCAAATTTATTTTTGAGATTACAATCATTGAACTGTGCTGTGCGCATGAACAATTACACAATGACGTGTTTCCCGCTTTTCGACGTCACCTTTTCAAGTTTTCAAATAACTTCATTTTGACTGGAATAACAGCTTGCATGATACCTCGCTGTTTCCAAGAAAACACTCGCTGTTTCCAAGAAAACACGCGCGCAATTACGGGTGTTCTCTTCACTGTGTTTATTTGTAAAGAGTTGATTACGGGTTTCCTCTCACAGCGAAACCCGTGCAAATAATTCGCATTCGCAAGAGTGTAATAAAGATGAATAGCTGAAACCCATCAAATTTAAACAGCCTGAACTTTGCCCCCCATTTTCCACCGACCCCTTCAATTGTCAAATCACGTTTTGTTGTTAGGATTTTGACAATGTTCTCGGACAAAATAAAAACTATCAACAATACAAAAGTACATTATGAGATCATATACAATACCGCCTGTGCTAATCTTGACTATATTTGTCAATTTCTTTATTTCAAAATACTTGAATATTGTGATTGAAATCAAGCAGCTACAACTCGGGCTTACAGGCCCGTACGCAGAGGGGTTGCGACGGGTGCGTACGCAACCCCCCTTACCTTAACCCGTTCAACACCACATGCCTGTATAGTGGTATTGGCAAAAAGTCTAGATCCAGATGAGCCGGCTCGTTACGAGCCGTCCCATCAGGATCTGCACTTTTTGCAAGTAATTTTCATAATTTTGAGAACAAAAACACCTCATGTTCACAAATGGACTGGTCTGAAAATCATTTTGTGACGATTGGAATGGGTTGCAAAATTAACATATCGAAATCCATTCCAGTTATTTAGGGGTGAAATGGTTAATCTCCCAAGGTCGGTCCGTGAATGTGCAAAACACAATGTTTAGCCCTTCGCGCCGTCGATAACGCACCCCCCTAAATTAATTCCTGCGTACGGGCCTGGCTTAGAAAATCAAATTGGTTGATTGCAAGATGACATTGCCAGTCGATGATTATAAGCGTTGGTAATCTGGGCAAGATTATCGCACACGGTTGTGCGTGTCTGCATGTGTTTTTTTTGTGGTGTTCAGCGTTTATCCTGGTGTAATGTACTGTATTACAATGGATACTATGTACACAATGATCTAGATTAACGTGTGCAGTCGTGCGTGTCTGCATGCTTTTTTTGTGTTCAGCGTTTCTCCGGGACTATTGCCAAGGGCGGATTCAAGGGGGGGGGGGGGTGCCCCCCCTCAAATTCGCCGAGTAAAGATTTTTTACAAGTTACAAGGCACGTTTCTACGTTCGCGTTGTGAATTTATTGTTTATTGTTGTTTTTTTGCTCCAAAATGCGCCAGAACGCAGGAAATGCGATGTAGATTTCAAAAAAAATCCGTGGGGGGTGGTGGGGGAATGCACGTTCGATAATATAGTAAAGTATTGCAAAAAATAGTTACGCCCCTAAACCGAAATCCTGGATCCGCGCCTGATTGCAATGCGTATTACAGTCTGTACCCAATGATCTCCTGCGCGATCACGTTTCATGCCGTCTGCTTCGTGATCAAATGTAACCTTGGTCGGGACGTGATACATGATATCGACATTCGAGAGTGTGTCAACACATGACCACGCACTATGGCGTTAACGGGTCAACTTAACATGTCACGATGCAGATCGACCGTGTAACAAGAGTTCGCTACCGTTTAGACAGTACATCACATATTTGATACATTTTCCAGTTTTGTTTCTGGATTATACAGTATATTGACAATGTATGTACATGGATGTTAGAACACAGTTAGGTACACGTTTGTCCTCATGTACGATCGATAATCCACTCTCTAAAGCTCGCAGATTATCTCCTCGTACATGCGGACGAACCGTGATCGAACTGGCATACCGTCCCGACGCCAACCGACCACCCGCCTCTCGATTTATTCTTGGACAGAGTTCAACAACCAAAGTAACGTACAGACCACAGGTTGAAGTAACGGACCGAGGTCTATAAATACATTAAATATAAGCTAAAGATTTTTTATTTTACCCCCTCCATATGATTAATGAATCATATGGAGGGGGTAAAAAAAATGTTTAGCTTATTTATTTTTCATTTATTGATGCTTTTAGGCATATTTAATGTATTTATAGACCTCGGTCCGTTACTTCAACCTGTGGTACAGACGTGAAAGTTATTGTAACAGTGTTGTTGTGGTAGGGGAGCATTTAATGTTCGCAATATCGTGATGTGGTACCAGGAACCGTTACAGCACCAGGTCAACACATAGACACGATAGGTCTGCATTTTGAGAATTGTCTAAACATGTTTTATTGAGAAATATTGAAAATATAAAAAAAACATATCAGCAGACGACAATTTTAATTCAGAATTAAATTCTACTCACCTGAACCATTTTCATTTTTGTCTTGTACTTCGATAAATACATGCGGTAGCTGCGCATGACATGACACTCGGCTTCCTTGTTGGGAAATATTGAAATACAAATACAGCAGACGACACCTGAAATGACTACTCGCAATGATGCGGCAGACCCCGCGGTAAACACGTTTACAGCGCCTGCGCATGTATTGATTTCTCCTACATAAGTGACAGGCAGCGATCAGCTGACAGTAACTAGGTCAACTCGACGAATGTCAAGGAAAGATTAAAGCGAGTGGAAATTTTGTATTGGAGGCTACCACTGGTCCAGTGCATGGATGCCGATTGGTTAGCAGACTTAGTTGCGTTCACGTGATCTGTCAAACGATCGATCATCACAGGGAAAAGTACATACTTTGGTATACAAGTGATCTGTAGTGACTACCTTCTATAATGGATGTCAGAACGACGCGAATGGGTGCATTTCCGAACATTTGAGCTAATACGAACAAACCTTCCATATTGGTCAAATAAATGCGACTTCAACGGCTACGTATGATGTTACTTCGGTGAAGGGAGCGACACAGTAAGCGGATTGAAACCGTGGACTACCTTGCTCTACTTCCATATGTGCAAATTGTTTGGCTGCCAGCAAATTCGGGTTATGAAAAGCCCCGTGTGACCATGTCCCTGTAATTAAAACCGGTGATATTGGTATCCAGAAAACGCGCTCAAAACAACGTGTAGCAAAGGCAATCGACATCGACACCAAACGTGGAACGATAACGCAAACACAACTGTACGGTCATCATGTCACTAACTCCAAAGAATCCTCAAACTGGGCCGCGTTTTATTGTTGTCCAAACCGGTTAATAAAGCGTGTCCCCGTGTCCAAGAAACTATGTTTCCCCCCCGTAAATAAACTGACCCTGTGGCAGAAACTATGTCAAACTTTTATAATCTGGTCAACACTATCTCCAGACACAGTCTATGCTTGCACAACACCTTTTATCTTTATATATATATATATATATATCAGGGTCAATGTATTAGATGCCACACAACTACATACATGTCATGAATAAATCAAAGTACTGAAAGTACTGAAATATGTTATCTCCACAAAACTGACCGCTTGCGGAACTAGAGACTGAAAGTTGCATTTTTTCTCGATCATCATGCATAGGCAAATGTACTGAGATGATGCAAACCCATTCCCATACATACGTTTTCTCTCAGAGCTCCAGATAAGCTGCGTATTTGCGTAAATACCCAATTAAAATTGCCAAAAACCCAATTGAAATCAGAAGTAGTGAATATCAAAAAGCAATGAGAACAATTGTGGTACCTTTATCATGCTGCAGAAAACAATAAACAGACCACCAATATAGCATATTTTTCTTATTTTTCCATGAAAACAAATTCTAATTAAATGCCAAGATATGTTTTCATTTCGAAACAAACTATTCAATAATTGCTGTCTGTTGATGTGTAAACAGTAGTGTGATTTAATTTTACTCAATTAAAATTTTGAAATACCCAATTGCTTCAGAAATGATGGAGTAACAATACTCAATTACTAATTCCTTATCTGGAGCCCTGTTCTCTAGAATAAATTACTGTTATAAAACTCCCAGAAAAACGTGTACGAAACTGGCGGCTAACTGTTCACTGCTACCTAACTATGAGAGCTAAAGATAATAGCTGCTGTATTCATAAGCACGAAATGTCTTTGATTCGTATTTTCCAGAATTTAACTGATAAACCGAGCACAAAACTGTGAAAACTATAGAGAATAGTGTATGTAGAGTTTTAGATACAAAGCAAGACACACCAAAACGCCACAGGATACACAGGGCACTATATTTTCTTGGTCGTACTGGCCGTTTAGGCGTAGCACGATCAATGGCTGCCACCATAGAAATTTGCGTTATACAATACAAGGTGCATGATCACGTGGTTACAACAACAACAACAACAACGTCGCCCACTCCAACGTAAGTATTATTTGATATTTTCCTTAATATGCAACGGATTTTGATGAAATATGGCGCAGCAAACGCGTCTACATGAGCTGCATTTGGTGCTCTATGGAGTTTGGCACAGACTTATGTCGTTTTTGCGAATAATCGATATCCGTGTCAGAGACACGGAAATCGATTCTTCGCAAAGACGACAGAAGTTTGGGCGAAAATACAGACCACCAAATGCAGCTTAACAAGACGCGTTTGATGCGCCATATTTCATCAAAATCCGTTACGTAATACGGACACCATAAAAGAATACGTACTTTGAATCGGTACGTGTTGTTGTTGTTGTTGTTAGTACCACGTGATCATACACCTTGTAACATATCAAAACACCAGAACATACTACAGTGGAACCTGTCTACACCGGACACCACGATTTAGAGATGTTTCACTGTACAGTCGAACCTCCCGGAACGGCCACCGCTGTACAACAGCCACCTCTCTGTAACAGCCGCTATTTTATATCCCAAATGGATGGAAATAACCCTTACACTGCTGAGCATGAACATTGTCGTTTGATGTTGATTTTGCATTCTTTCTCAATAAAAACATGTTTTGACAGCATTTTAAATGGAAATGATTCTAAAATGCTGTCAAAACATGTTTTTATTGAGAATTATTGAAGAAAATAAATTAACATCAGACAATAAAATTGTATTCAGCATTAACCTCCCTACAACAGCCACCTCTCTATAACAGCCACTTTTTCCTCTTCCCATGGGTGGCTGTTGTAGAGAGGTTGCACTGTACAACGGGCAGATGTCTACTTCAAGTCACGCGTGATTGCTTTGAGATCATGTACATACATTATCATCGGAGATAAGTGTCGACGAAACCCATCAAAAATAGCGCAACGTTTCTCTGTGTCCAGTTTAGAGGTTCCATTGTACGAGTAAATGCAATCTTAAACAAACAATAAATGATACAATATATATATACACTTTCCAATTATAGCACGAGATTGGTTTTCGCAGTTTTATAACACAGTATAATTAAAACCGTAATACACGTTTCAGGCCCGTAGCCAGACCTGTTTAAGAAGGGGGGGGGGGGGGGGGGGGGGGGGGGGGTGGGGGTGGGGTCGTTTCGAAGGCTCAATGGGTCTGAAGTATCTACCTGTTTGAAGGGGGGGGGGGTCGTTTCGAAGGCTCAAGGGGTCTGAAGTATCTATGGGGGTCTAAAAAAGTGGACCGCAAGGCTAAAAAAAAGAACCTGCAGGCTGGGGGTGGGGGGTGGGTCGTCCGACCGCTCCGACCCCCCCCCCTGGCTACGGGCCTGCGTTTGATAAATATGTAAATAACAGGGATGTAGGAACAGGTCCGGCAGGTCCTGCGACTGCCGCATTAATAATTTTGACATATTTGGAATTCTTATACATGTATGTATATATATAATAATATATATACAATGTATATACAAATGAATGTAGATATTTTTTCTGAGTGGTAACAGCATACACTTTGGGTGGGTAGCGAGGGCACCCACTAGATTCGCCGGACCAATCGTATGATGCTTCCGGCGCCAGTAAATAAGATGCTACAGAGAACACATTAGTACGGAAGCCCATTAGGGCCACTTCACTTTTTTTTTTATCTTTTCTTGAATTTTCGAGATCTTTTCTTGAATTTTCAAGATCTTTTCTTGAATTTTCAATTTTCTTGAATTTTCAAGTTCTTTTCTTGAATTTTCAAGATCTTTTCTTGAATTTTCAAGAAAAGATCTTGAAAATTCAAGAAAAGATCTTGAAAATTCAAGAAAAGATGTTTTCTTGAATTTTTCAAGTTCTTTTTGAATTTTCAATGAATCGTTTTCAGATTTTGTCTTTTTGAAATTTTCAAGTCTTCGAATTTTGTCTTTTTCTTGAATGTTCAAGATCTGTTCAAGATGTTTTTTTCTTGAATTTTCAAGTTCTTTTCCTGAATTTTCAAGATCTTTTCTTGAATTTTCAAGATCTGTTCAAGATGTTTTCTTGAATTTTCAAGTTCTTTTCCTGAATTTTCAAGATCTTTTCTTGAATTTTTCAAGAAAAGAACTTGAAAGTTCAAGAAAACATCTTGAATAAATGGAAATTAAAAAAAAGTGAAGTGGCCCTAATGGGCTTCCGTACATTAGGTATACGACAACAGCATGCAATGCATGATTATGTGCTTATGTAGTAAATGAAAACTTACAGGTATAGCATCGTAAATGTCTCCAAGAGACATGTTTCAAAATGTATGTGTTTCATGTATGTATATCACTCATCACATAATACTCAAAATACTGATAGTGAACATACAGAAATGAGTAAACACTTTGGAATTGGTTTTACGCGGGTGAGTAATTTTGATGGGCAGGTATCGTGACAAGAAATAAAGATGTATTTGTGGCCTAAATATGTATTCACATTTGAGGGACGCCATATTTGGAAAGCATATCATGTATTAGATACTTATCCCGTCAACACAGTGCGTATGTGCCGTGAAACACGGTGCCGTGAAACAGTTTTGATATCCCGTCAACACAGTGCGTATGTGCCGTGAAACACGGTGCCGTGAAACAGTTTTGATATCCCGTCAACACAGTGCGTATGTGCCGTGAAACACGGTGCCGTGAAACATTTTTGATATCCTGTCAATACGACCTAATCACCGCGTATGAATATATGCTGTGACTGGGGTAATTTTTTTTGCATTTTAAAGCCATTTGTAGGTGTTGACGGGATAAATAGAATAGTAGGTTAGTGCGTGAATGGGAAAATTTCTGGCGCGGCACGGAAACGGGATGTGCTCGGCAGAGCCTCGCCCATCCCGTTTCCTAAGCCTTGCCAGATATTTTGTCCCATTCACGGCATTAACCTACAATTCTCTAGGTATGCATGCCATTTACTACACTGTTTGCCATCCTTGACATATTGTGTTTACATGCATGATTACTTTTTTATTAGGGTATACCTATGTATAGGGATCGCCTCCGAAAGTTAGCCACGCCCCAGACCCCCCTCGATGCGGTGGTAGGTAGTGATATATTGGAGTAACCATAACAACAAAATGCATTGTGTTACTCAACGTTTAACTGTCATACCAACCGCTAATTGAAAATAATATTATGAAAAACTACTTGCACTGCACAATATCAACAACGGATGTTCTACGTACACAAATACATCGGATTATTTTGTTGCGCGTGATTTGCCCCCATTTGCGGTCATCGCTAAATTTAGTAACAGAGTTAACTCCACTCCGAATACTCTCCGAAACAAGCGACGCGCTTAACACACAAAGTACATCAAGTTTGACATTCCGACAGCTTATTTTTAAACTCGCCCGACACCTCTGCGAAACAAAACTCGCACGTGTAGGTCTAACTGATGTTTAATCCTCATTCTCTCTCTCTCTATCGATGGATTTACAACGGATTTTAGTGACATTCCCGAATTCGGCCTGATTGACATTTGTCTATGGTGGCCAATACACGCCAACATGAATGTCAATTCTACGTTCAGGGAAGGGGGTCAATAAGTCAGTATTTAAGGTGATAACTTATAGTCAGGGAACAAATTAATGACAGTATAACACATCCAGCGTATATTAATACCCATATTAATGCAAGTACTGAAATACGACAACAACAAATCTAACAAGTTTGGGCTTCCATACATTGAACATTTTGTCAGCGGTTTCCCCAATGACGTCATTTGTATGTTTTAATATACTCGATCCGGGGCCAACTATTTCATTCACAAAACAGAAGTAAACTTGGCGATGTACCGATAAGGCATTTTCAGGGGCGACACCGCTTTCGTGTCGGAATTATTGTAACTATTGCTCTTCAATCAGTTTTCAATATATCTATTATGATCATAGATATCTGGAATCTGTATACTTGAATTGATGATGTCTTGTATATGTGTTGCCGTATCGTTCTGATATTGCTATGCATAATCTGTAATGTTGTTGAATGTTTTGGTACATACTTTTCAGGCGCGACACCGCTTCCGTGGCGGAATTATTGTAACTATTGCTCTTCAATCAGTTTTCAATACATGTATATCTATAATGATCATAGATATCTGGAATCTGTATACTTGAATTGATGATGTCTTGTATATGTGTTACCGTATCTTTCTGATATTGCTATGCATAATCTGTAATGTTGTTGAATGTTTTGGTACATACTGTAGCAGTGCATACTGTACTTCAAGTTGTGCCATATCAATAGTTTACCCCTTAACCATTAAAACGCTGAAAAATAAAATTGCCGTCTGCTCATTTTGTATATTTTAATCTGTTTTGGCAGCGCAGTAGAATCGTCTCGGTATGTTTTTGAGGAGAAAATATAAAAATATTTAAAACAGCAGACGACAATTGTCGTTTCCAGCGCTTTAAAGGTACATGCCCACTCAGTAAGCCCAAAATGTCATTTATAGGAATTAAATAAGTGTATAACTGATCGTGACGCGCGGTGGTATCAGGCTTTTTTCATATGCAAATGAGGCATGATATTTTTTAATTATTTATACTAAAGAAATGCGTCACCTGAAAAAATAATATTTTCGACAGATTTTAAAGTATGATCATTGCACATCATAAAATAAATACAGAGATTAAATAGTAATGTCCGTTAACATTTTAAGCAAACACGGTTATCGCCCCTGATATCAGTGTGTAAATTTACGTCTGATATAAAATGTATAATAATGCCAATCAGTACGTGGGATAATGGCGCATGAATGTTTATTTTGCCAGGAAATGTCTCAGATGATGTCTCTGATGTAAAGAACATTTTGTACCTACTGAGTGGGCATGTATCTTTAAGGGTTAATGAAACTGCAACATCAACAATCAATCAATCAATCAATCTAGTTTAATCTTGTAGTACCCTATGTTCAGTACGTTCAGTACTTTGATTACCTTCATGGGCCATGTAATGTTCGTGCGGAATCTCATGTGAGTCTCACTTTACGTTAGTTTTTTCCATAGTTTTCCTAATGTGTAAAAATAAAAATAAGAACGACGACATAAGAAGTTTAAATATTGACGGTGTACAGTTGCAAACTATGGATATTATTCAACATGCGGATCATATCACGCCACGTAATTTTGTGCTTAAAAAAGATGTGCGATTTTTCCTGCAAAATATTTACAGAAACTGTGATACATTCTGTACATGATTTCGAAAGTTGACGCATATGCTGTGCACATTTCGTCAACTTTCGACATCTGCTATGGAAAATATCGTAAATTTTGTAATTTGTTTTAGATATTCTTATTGAGATATGATCACACATCTTCGTAGAGGGGATTATCGCTCGTACATGCGGTCAAACGTGATCTAACTAACTTATCACATCCTCATGCACATACCTTTCACACGAGCTGTGCTAATACAGAAACAACACCCGGACATGTGTCAACGATGTGATGATGTACACAATCACATACATCAAATACAGCTGACGAATATTTGTAACTCATACCTGTAGCCGATTTCACCAACATTGCAAAGTATACTTTTCTAGCAAAGTATACTTTGAGGGAGCAATAATTTATTTTTCCTGAAATGCATTATTTCATATAAAACTAACTACTGCATATATTTGATGATTAAACGTGTGCAGAATTATTATACTGAATTTATTACATTATCACAGCCAAATTGGCTGTGATAATGTAATAAATTCAGTATAATAAAAATGAATAAATTTATCATAAAATTGAAAATTTCTCCCTCGAAGTATACTTTGCTAGGAAAGTATACTTTGCAATGTTGATGAAATAGGCCCCTGGTGTCCACTGATGCTGGACAGAAGTAGAGAGCATACTTCAATACATTCCATGGTATATGTTACATGGACAGCATGGAAGTATGGCCACTAAATCTGTGCTTCCCGGCTGCGCCCAACCGTACTTCAACTCCAAGTGTGCAGAATTATTATACTGAATTTATTACATTATCACAGCCAAAATGGCTGTGATAATGTAATAAATTCAGTATAATAAAAATTAATAAATTTATAAAAAAATTGAAAATTTCTCCCTCAAAGTATACTTTGCTAGAAAAGTATACTTTGCAATGTTGATGAAATCGACTACAGGTACTTCACTTGTGGCGCACTAGTATGTTTACTATTAACGCACTATTAAGTTCTAATGTGACATACAATTACTGGCTCGTGCATTTATTTTGTAAATGTCATTTACTCTGTACAAAACAATATTATCATATGTCACAAAACAGATATTTGTTTATCATGTTTTTTTTCGTCATGTCGGTTACCCTTTTCATACTTAAGCATTTGCGGTATCTGGCTAGACACTGTCCTGGCAGTGATGCATACAATTTATAATCCTAAATGTATTTTGAATGAATGTGAATATGTCTGGCCCAGGAGCATATATATATATACACCACCGCCTGCGCTAATCTTGCCAATAGTTGTAAATATCATATAACAACATACGCGAATATTGTCTTGAAAGTAAGTAGCTTGATTGGCTGAGCCTGATCTGTGCTACAGCTCAGGATCAGCCAATCAAACTGCTGTGTTTATTATATTACACAATACGTGAATATTGTGTTTGAAATTAAGCAGCTTGATTGGTTGAGCCTGAGTTGTGCTACAGTTCAGGCTCAGTCAATCAAAATGATGTGTTTATTATATTATACAATACGTGAATATTGTGTTTGATAGTAAGCAGCTTGATTGGCTGAGCTTGAGCTGTGCTACAACTCGAGCTCAGCCAATCACACTGCTTGATTGCGAGTTGATAATGCCAACGTTGACAACCTGGCAAGGCCCTGAACGGCTCAGTATTACAATTTTACGATTTTTTCAAACACAAAAACATGTTTGGCAACTGATTTAGTACACAAAACTAACAAATACTGCCTAATAGATACATCTCAAGTCTTGAGATTTACATCTTAATCGCAATGTGAAGACAACAAAAACTTGTTTTGTGTACCACTCAGTGCAAAATGTCAATATTGACAATTTCATTTCCGTAACCCAACGGCTTCGGCTCGGAAGCCAGTCGATAAACTCCGGCTATCGGAATTCATCGGCCGCGAATCGGGTAGTTGAGGTGTTGACCCGAGCGTCTATCGGAAAATCGATCGGGCTTTGAAACACACATCTGCTGTTTGTTTATCAACAAATATTTATATTTTCATCACTACACTCATTTTTGTACAAAAATGAATGCAAACAGTTTCAAAGTGTGTGTAAATAGAAACCTGTTGGATTTATGTGTGGGAAAACACAATAGGAGGCCAAATTCTGCAACTCGAGCCGTATAGGGGCTTTGACGCAGGCGATTGTGTACATATAGTACACAATGTATTGATTACATAAGGATATTCCATCGTACATTTTGAATAGCAGGAAATAATACACGAGTGTGCATAGGCTTCCGCTACGCTCACTCGTTGCTTGCACGGACGCCGACGGACACAAGTGTATTATTTCCGCTATTCAAACATGTACGATGGAATGTCCTATTTATTACACTTCCACGGTGGATATATATGCACATTTAGTCTATTTTTGAGATTATAATCAATCAATTGTGATGTGCGCATGAATAGTTATACAATGACGTGTTTTCCCGCGTTTTGACGTTACGTTGTGTGACGTCAAATGTGACTTCATATAAACTTTTTTGCAATCCAAATTACGCAGCTGTTTCTATGATCCAGATATATTTGAGTGCATGTTTGGAATGTGTTCAATCACATTAACATTCTAGATTAGTCGAGACCCTTTCCAAATTTTCAAATAACTTTATTTTGACTGTAATACAAATTAAACATTTTGCATGGTAGCTCGTGGTTTCCAAGAAAACATGCGCGCAATTACGGGTGTTGTCCTCACGGTGTATTATTGTAAGGAGTTGATTACGGTTTTCTCTCACAGCGAAACCCGTGCAAATAATTTGCAAGAGTGTATGTAATAAAATGGTCTTACATCTGTCATGATCGAACTGGCAACATTTATAGCCGTTATTTGTTTTCGCCGAGGTCGGCAATAGCGATAGTGTGCGTGCGTGCGTGCGAAAATAAGCGACATAACATTATTAGCATATATGAAGAAAGGAAAACACATTCTAGAATATATGGGACATAGGTTTCGGAGTCAATTTCCAAATGTTTTCGTTTTTTGACTCCTCCCACAACTCCTCTACCTCTTTTTCCCCCCATGTTAAATTCCCATAGAGAAATCAATTTTTCGTAATAAAACCAATATTTGACCAAATTTCACGAAATAAAAAAAAGGCTCATTCTTAAATTTTCCTTTAATTTAATATTATCGAAAAAAATATTGTTTTTGAATTGTTTATATGGCCGTAAAATTTGGGCAGCTTTCGTGAAACAGACTATAATCATCAATGTATGTACAGTCTCAAAAGAGTTATTACATGATGTATTAAATTGCACAATAACTTTCAGACAACAATTCAGCACTGCAACAGTTATCCTGCATTCATTGTGTGTGACCCCAAGCTATTTGACCGGGGCATTTAGCCCATTAAGGATCTGGTTCCTGCCGACTGGAGGTTTCACAGTTCATAACCCTCGATGCATAAACAGATCAACTACCTTTGCAACCAGTCTAGTCCCAGATTGGTCAATGCATATGCATGGTTCAGTCAGGGTTTATACTGTTTGCCATTCAGTCCATAAAATTGGTACACTATAACACAGTACTGGATGGGATTTGGTTAAATTATATAGTAAAACTATTTGGTGTGTTCTAACCTTAACACACAATTTGATCTGTACTCCCTATGGGTAAATTCCGATTCTTTTTTTATTTGGGTCACTGGTCATTCTGACCGGTCATTTGCCGGGACAATTTGAAAAGGACAATATAACTGTGTCTGTGACAGGAGAAATGAGGCTTATGATTTTTGCGACCAGTGTAGATACAGATCAGCCTGTGCATCCGCACAGTCTGATCAGAATCTGCAATGTTCGCCATTCCATCAATGAAACACCCACCATAATTCTAACAAGAAATACATGTATATATAGTTACCACGCTACAGGCTATGTGATCAGGAGCTACACTGCTCACAAGCTCACAAATCACATATGCCCCATTATCTGCAAGCACAGCCACCTATTAGATTAATGTATTAATTTGGTAGACGAATACGCCTGTTATTATAATTAGTTTGTTCATTTAGCCTATTAGTAGGTGTGTTAATTGACTTTTTACTTCACTTTCTGATGCAAACATGCCCTTTGGTATGGAAGTTCCCTAGGACAATAGAAAACTTTTATCCAAAGACACACGCCCTATCTCATTTTCAACTCCCGGTATATAGTTAATGTATTTATAGACATTGGTCAGTTACTTCAACCTGCGTGTGAAATATGCAGTGCTCCCTCTTACAACGTGCACTCCCGTCTATATACGATGTGGTTGTTCAGTAGGACATCATTCAGCAATTTGAGAAATCTAAGATGGCTATCAAGATGTTCACCGTTGGATATACAAATAAAACTCTTCAACCTTTCGCCATAAACTGATACGTGATACCACCTTTTCCAGTTTACTTTGGTATCATATACATACCAACGTTAAATGTCATGATCAGGGTCACAGCTATATAGAAAAAACATCTTAAAATGCAAGTACAATGCAATTTGATAATGATGTTTGGTAATCATTATTATGTAGTCGTATCGTATGACGTACTAAAAGGGTAATTAATGTACTACCCTGCATCATGCAGCATCATGCATGCTCATGCTTAAAACTGTTAAATCTTTCAGCATCATGCTGCATCATGCTAAATCTTTTAGCACATGCTGCATCATGCTGCATCATGCAGGGTCATGATAATTATTTTTCAGCCTCATGTTAAAAAATCCTGCATGATGCAGGGTCTTGCTGCAAGATGAATATTGAACCTTCCGTACGTCAAAGGTAATTAGCAAGATACAGGGTTGTGATAATTGTTTTCCAGTATCGAGCTAAAAGGTCCTGCATGATGCAGGGTCTTGCTAAATACCTGTACTATAAGGGTCTTTAATGTACCACCCTGCATCATGCAGCATCATGCAGGGTCATGCAGGGTCAAGTCTTTCTGCACTACCCTGCATCATGCAGCATCATGCAGGGTATCGCAGGGTTATAATTAAGGGACAGCTTCATTGCAGTTCATGGAATAGGCGGTTTGTTAGTAACATGCGCAGGGTAAATTTAACGATTTGTTTCATCCTTAACGGAATTCTGATATCCCTGGTTTAGCCCCCATGTGCATGTTTTGCTTCCATGTTACTTGAGAGTTGAATCCGGTTATACCCATTATAAAAGTAGTAAGATTTAATACTAATTATATTACTTTTAGGTAGTGGGGCTAAATGACTCTGGTGTGGTGAGAACCTGGCACCAGGTCAGGTGATTCTAATTTCTGGGCTGAATATAAATATATGTTTGTTCGTACATATTTAGTTCTGAGTTGGGATTTTCCCCACAATCACAACAGGTGAAATTTGGGATTTTACCATGTTAGCTGTTGACAGGCCGTTAAACACCATTAAATAAATTACAAATCATGACATTAGACAACGCCAGATTTATGTCATTATTAATTCCTGTCCAATTTAGAAATCCTGATCAGACGCAGATGATACAGCCTAAACATCATTCAGTGTTTGCTGAATGCAAAATGAATCACTGATCAAACAGTATAGACCCTCACCAGACTGTACTGAAAATGCAATAAATACTGTGTTATCTGGTTATAAGGTAACATATAACACATGGGAAATGTGCAGTTTTTGTTGCGCCTGCTTTAGCAGAACTATAGTCGCCTCTTTCCTATCCGTCGTCTGCGTCAACAATCATCACTATATAACTTTAATAATTACTTGACGGATTGCTTCAATATGTGGACATTTGATACATGTGAGCTTTTGGAACACACTCATGTCCAAATTAACATGACCTTGGCCTTTTTTACCTTCATATTTTTGCGGAAACACTTAGCCATTTTTTTGTGTCGAAAAGTTTGTATAAGTTTCTTCATCATCATATATATCTTTAATATTACTTTATGGATTGCTCTTTATGGATTGCTTCCGTATTTGGACACTTGATACATGTGAGCATTTGGAACACACTCATGCCCCAATTAACATGACCTTCACCTTTTTAACATTCACATTTTTGCGTCAAACACTTTGTGTACACGTTTCTTTATCGGCATATAAATTTAATATTACTTGATGGATTGCTTCAATGTTTGGACACATGATACATGTAAGTATTTGGAACACACTCATGGACCCATATGCATGACCTTGCCCATTTGACATTCACGCTGTTGTGGAAACACGTAGGCATTTTTTTTACGTCAAAACGTGTACAAGTTTCTTCATCAACATATAACTTTTATATTACTTGGTGGATTGCTTCATAGACACCTGATATATGTACGCATGTTGAACACACTCATGCCGCCATTAAGATGACCTTCATCGTTTGGCCTTCATGTATTTGTGGAAACACTTTACGTCAAAAGTGGTCGCCCCACCCCCCCCCCTCCCCTCCCCCCACCCCCGAATGCAGCAAGTTGAAAAACACGTTGGCCCGGCCTTCCTTAAATAAATGACCTTAGCTGTTGATAGGCCGTTAGATTCCAATCAGTCAATAAGTTTTATGTCAAAAAGTTTGTACAAGTTTCTTTATCATGCTATAACTTTAAAATTACTGATTACGGAGTGCTTCAATATTTGAAACTCGATACAGGTGCGCATTTGGAACACACTCACTAGTACTGTTGACCTTTTTCGTGTTTAAAGCATGTAATGCATTTCTCTGATGGTTTTGTCATGCTTACTTTAGCACATGCACATGCTCATATTATGTACAGTCAAATGCCTCGGCAGGCACGACATACCTTTCATGGCGGAATTCTTGTTTTATCAAATTATCAAGTTGTGTAGTTATTCCGTATTAGACTGGTTTAAAGGTACATGCCCACTCAGTAGGCACAAAATGGTCTTTCCGGGAATAAATAAGTGTATAATTGTATCGCTATTCCACCAGTTCTAAAACTTACGAGTGCCTCATTTACATGTAGTAATATTTATTTTACTGATAATGACGCGCGGTGGTATCAGGCTATTTTCATATGCAAATGAGACATGCTATTTATTTAATTATTTATACTAATTAAATGCGTCACGTGAAAAAATAATATTTTCGACAGATTATAAAGTATTATCATTGCACATCAAAACATAAATACAGATAAATACAAATTATGTTTTATAAAGTTTACTAACTGATTAGTGTGTATTTCCTTTGTTATTATCCATTTTAAATAGAAACTAAACATGATAGGTGCTTTCAAGAATAAGTACACAAATTCCTCAGTAATAACATATCGTTTTGCTGCATATGCAAACTGTTACAGAATATTTAGTTAATGCAGAACAACAAACAGCAGCCATCTTGGATGTAGCAATCTGGTTTCACTGTATCGTAATTTTATTATACATCACACGATATCCATTGCATGTTAGTGGAGACAAATTTCATGGCGGTAGCATATTTCAGTCAATATTTACGTTCAATTTAGACATATTTTATCGAAAAATGGCGGCCATTTTGAATTTCGGTCATGTTTTCATGAACGGATATTGTTGAAAATTATTTTATTGATTTCTGTGCATGCCAGTACATGGGAATAGACACCAAAATCATGTTTCTAGCATGATCAGGTACCAAGTTATGCCAATTTTAAGATTTGACCTATATTCACGGTGGCCATCTTGGATTTCCATGGATACCGGGAGTTTAAAATGAGATAGAGCGTGTGTCTTTGGATACAAAGTTTTCTATTGTCTTAGGGAACTTCCATACCAAAGGGGACCTTTGCATCAGAAAGAGAAGTCCACACCCTAGTTTGTGCAGTGAACACACCCACTATATGGCTGCTCATGCAATCAAGGTGGCGACATAAT
This sequence comes from Conchocele bisecta, assembly GCA_029237695.1. Lineage (NCBI taxonomy): Eukaryota > Metazoa > Mollusca > Bivalvia > Lucinida > Thyasiridae > Conchocele > Conchocele bisecta. Next base: position 42,555,056 of record CM055271.1, on the reverse strand, counting down.
GTTCTGTGATGGACACCGAAAGTTGTATGTGCCGTGAAACACGGTGCCGTGAAACATTTTTGATATCCTGTCAATACGATTTGGAGATGAGGCTGGGGTTATTTTTTGCATTTTAAAGTTATTTATAATGTTGACGGGATAAATAGAATAGTAGGTTAATGCCGTGAATGGGAAAAATATCTGGCGCGGCACGGAAACGGGAGAGCCTCGCCCATCCCGTTTCCTGAGCCTTGCCAGATATTTTTTCCCATTCACGGCACTAACCTACTATTCTCTATCTATTTTCCTTATTTCTGAACCAAAATATATGTTGTGACCACTCATTTGAACCGTCTCGGCGAGACGGTTCAAATGATTGGTCACTACATATACTTCTGATGGGAAATAAAGAAATTCTTGAGCCTTGCCGGATATTTTTTCCCATTCACGGCACTAACCTACTATTCTCTATATCATAGGGTAGCACGGTATAAAGGACACATCGTCATTGTAAACCATTTCAAGCACACATGCCATAAAAAAAAAACAACACAAATGACAAAGGACGAAACAGACACTTTAATTAGCTTCACGACTGTCGCTAAACTACGGAAGCCTATTAGGGCCACTTCACTTTTTTTTAATTTCCATTTATTCAAGATGTTTTCTTGAATTTTCAAGTTCTTTTCTTCAATTTTCAAGAAAAGATCTTGAAAATTCAAAAAGATATTGAAAATTCAAGAAAACATCTTGAAAATTTAAGAAAAGATCTCGAAAATTCAAGAAAGTATCTTACAAATTCAAGAAAAGATCTCGAAAATTCAAGAAAAGATAAAAAAAAGTGAAGTGGCCCTAATAGGCTTCCGTACTAATCAGGACGATGTAGGACAATATAAATACATGTAATATGCCCACAGTAGCTCATTAGAACGAAATGAAAACGCTGTTTATAGTCCGCCAGGCTTTCTAAGCCCACTCAGTAGGCACAGACTGTTCTTTATAGGAATTAAATAAGTGTATAATTGTGTCACTATTCCACCAGTTCTAAAAATTAAATGCATCACCTGAAAAAATAATATTTTCGATAGATTATAAAGTATGATCATTGCACATCAAAAAAATAAATACAGCGAATAAATAGTAATGTCCGTTAACATTTTAAGAAAACACGGTTATCGTCCCTGATATTAGTGTGGAAATTTACATCTGATATAAAATGTTTAATAATGCCAATCAATACGTGGGGTAATGGTGAATGCATGTTTATTTTGCCAGAAAATGTCCCAGATGATGTCTCTTGATATAAAGAACAGTTTGTCCATACTGAGTGGGCCCACTCAGTGAGTGGGCCCACTCAGTAGGTACAAAATGTTCTTTATAGGAATTAAATAAGTGTATAATTGTGTCACTATTCCACCGGTTCTAAAAATTACGAGTTCCCACTATACAGATATAATATTTTAGTAATATTTATTTTACTGATAGTGACGCGCGGTGGTATCAGGCTATTTTCATATGCAAATGAGGCATGATATTGTTTAATTACTTGTACAAATTAAATGTGCAACCTGGGAAAATATTATGTTCGATAGTTTATAAATATCATCATTGCACATCAAAAAATAAATACAGAGAATAAATAGTAATGTCCGTTATCATTTTAAGGAAACACGGTTATCGCCCCTGATATCAGTGTGGCAATTTACGTCTGATATAAAATGCATAATAAAGCCAATCAGTACGTGGGGAAATGGTGAATGAATGTTTATTTGCAAGGAAATGTCTCAGATGATGCCTCTGATATAAAGAGAATGTTGTGCCTACTGATTGGGCATGCACCTTTAACCCCAACAAGTTATATATTACCAGATTACCAGACTACCTACTCGAAAGGAAATGGAAACTCAATACTCGGATGGCACATTGCATTATACACTTGGCTGAACACTAAGTATGTTATTGTTATTGTTCACATATTGTCTTCAACCTGGGACCTAACAATATTGGTTTCAACAGGCGCTGAGGTGCACTTCAAGCCCGATGTTTTCTTAGATGCGCCGTTGTTGTGTTACAGCCAATGAAATGATCGGTTACAAAACACAGCGGGACGTACCGACATCCGTGATAGATTGTAAACATGAATTGAACATTCTCCCACGTGAGTGTAGCACGTGATAGATTGTAAACATGAATTGAACATTCTCCCACGTGTGTAGCACGTACGTTGTGCCTGATTGTATACAATATAATATGACTTAGCTTAATTCAATATTCAATATATATAATACATACTATTGCAATATTGCATCATTATTGGTCTGAAACAGTGTTATCACATATTTATGGAAGCGTCCTGGAGCCAATTCTAAACTATATGTATCTCCTAATTAGGATAGCCATAGCTAGTAAGTCCTACTTAGGAGATAATACGTCCTAATTAGGAGATACTAACTACTAATTAGGAGATACTAAGTCCTAATTATGAGATTGTAAGTCATATTGAGGGGATAGTAAATCATAATTAGGAGATACTAACTCCTAATTAGGATATACACTATCTCCTAATTAGGAGTTAATATCTCCTAATTAGGACTTAGTAACTCCTAATCAGGAGTGAGGATTATGAGTATCTATCTCCTCGTACATGCGGAAGAACCATAATCTAACTATGGCCTAATAACATGGTGTTTTAAAATTCACAACATACACGTGTAATGCCTATGGAATTTAGGCATGACCTCGAAATTAGTATACTGGTTTAACCCTTTCAACCCTAAATAACTGGAATAGACTCGATATGTTACTTTAACGACCAATTTAATTGGCACAAAACGATTTTCAGATGAGTCCATTTATAAGAAGCGGGTGTCTTATTTTTCCTGAACGATATGAAAATCACTTGCAAAATGTGCAGATCCTGATGAGACGGCTCGTTACGAGCCGCTCATCTGGATCTACACTGTTTGCAAGTATGTAGTGTTGAAAGGGTTAACTATTGCATGACATAGTCACTCATGTAATGTCACATATTTAATTGAAACTATTATCGTTCGGCCCTCCCAGCTATTTGTTTATATGTCTACCCTTGTGTATGTTGGAAAGGCGCCTGCCATTGGATAATGATACTGACCATGATATTTAACTGTTTTAAAAGTACAACACCCCCACAGGGGCAGGACCCGAACATATGACCACAAATGTCGCCCCTCGGTCACAAGGTCAGTCTTACCACAAACATAATATCCACCTGTTCCACTTCACCTCCTCTCAACCGCCGATTTCACGGTCCGTATACTCGGTTTCTACGTTGTTCTGTATACAATAATGCCCGCTGTTAAACCTTTGCACATATAATCCGACCTTAAATAAAGAAAGGAACGATGGTGAAGGATGGGGTCTGCTGCTACAAAGTGAACAACAAACAAAATGTACACATAAGTTTATAAAAATAGCGATAACATTTAACAAAATGTGTCTCTTAACCATGTTAACAATAAAGGCTTTGACAAAATAACAGTGACCAACAATAAATAGAAAACTACAGCTCAGTCGATGGGATGGCACGCTATCGCAATATACACACATTTCCCAAATGGTACGTCGAAAAGGGGGAGATAATCCATGACCGGGGGTCGAATCAAAAATCAAAATTCACTTTACACCATAAGGAAGGCACACACCAAGTTTCAAATCCTTACCTATTATACGGTTAAAAAGGTATACTTCTTACAAGGCAACATTGGACAATTGTAAGTCGAAAATTGGGTGATAATCCGTGATCGGGGTCGAATCACAAATCGAAATTCATTTCACGCATCTACATACCATAAGGAAGGCACTCAACACGTTTCAAATCCCTACCTGTTATGGTTAATGTTTTTTTTTGACTTCTTACAAGAAACGTGACACGGACGTACGGACAAATTGGGTCCAACAGGGGAGATAATCCATGTCCCAAGGGTCGGATTCAAAATTTAAATTCTTTTCGAGTATCTACCTTCCGTTATAAAGAAATTATATACCAAGTATTAAGCTCCATCTATGACAGTTTAGAAATTATACAACTTTTTAGGCAAAAAGGGACACCCACGATGAAAACAATATACATTGTAGAATTGTTTCTACAATTAGTTAGCATATTTATAACATCCTCCACTCCTGGGCCCGGTTGCTCAAAACATCCGTTAGCTTAAAGGACTGTTAAATCCTCAACTGAATGGTTAAAATCTCTGTTTTAACAGAGATTTTAACCATTCAGTTAAGGATTTAACAGTAACTGATGTTTTGAACAACCGGGCCCAGGTTGATATTTGATATGTTCGTAGTGACGATGAACCGGGTCTCTCAACAGTTTATGCAGCGGTTTTTGCTTCGTCACTAATGTCTAGTTATACATTCGGGGAAATACACATTTCTGACTAATGAAATATTCCAAATTAGAATGTAACTAACGGTCCATATTATACTTCCAGGGGTGGAATGATGGTTAAAGGTACATACCCACTCATTAGGCACACTATGTTCTTTATAGAATACGTGGGGTAATGGTGTATAGCGAACACTCGCAATTGTTATAACTGGTGGAATAGTGAAACTATACACTCTATTTAATTCATATATAGAACAGTTTGTGCTTACTGAGTGGGCATGTACCTTTCAGTAGGCACAAACTGTTCTTTATAGGAAGTAAATAAGTGTATAATTGTGTCGCTATTCCACCAGTTCTAAACATTACGAGTTCCCGCTATACATATATATATAATCATTTAGTAATATTTATTTTTACTGATAGTGACGCGCGGTGGTATCCGGCTATTTTCATATGCAAACGAGGCATAATATTTTTGAATAATTTATACTAATTAAATGCGTTACCTGAAAAAAATAATATTTTCGACAGATTATAAAGTATGATCATTGCACATCAAACAATAAATACAGGGAATAAATAGTAACGTCCGTTAATATTTTAACGAAACACGGTTATTGCCCCTGACATCAGTGTGGAAATTTACATCTGATATAAAATGTATAATTATGCCAATCAATACGTGGGTTAATGGCGAATGAATGTTTATTTTGCCAGAAAATGTCTCAGATGATGTCTCTGATATAAAGAACATTTTGTGCCTACTCGAGTGGGCATGTACCTTTAAGCATGGATTATTTGTCCATGAGGCCGCGGCATGTCTTCTGTATATCTATCATCAGATTCGCTCGTTATTGCATCATCATGTGGCATGGTAGCAACGAGAATTTGTCGTCTGCTGTATATTTTAGTTTTCATTTTCCTGAATAAAACATGGTTTGCCAGCACAATCGAAGACGATTCGAATGTGGTGGCGAAACATGTTGTTTTTTTGCTGAGACAAGCGACATTTTAAATATATAACAGCAGACTACAGTGAGCTACCGCGAACCGCCCACTATTTCATCACCATGTGGCGTGCGGTTCATCAACCTTGGCAACGAGAACATTTTGTCGTCTGCTTTTTGTTGGATTTTCAGCCATTTTGCCAGCACATTTGAATCATTTCCATTCTGGCGAAACATGCTTTTACTGAGAAATAAGACACTTTAAAGAAAAACAGCAGACAACAGTGTTCGTTTCACGCATACAAAGCGACAGACCTCGCGTACAGTAAGACAATAATAAGTTGTTTACCGCGAACGGCTTACGTCACAAGTGGGAGCGAATCAATGAATGGTTTTCAATTCCTTCAGAGCGATATAAACTTCCGCCTGCTCAATTGGTGTCAGTTCGGAACTAGCGAGTGAAACGGACACTTGAAATTAGATTACATATTTTCAGTTTTAAATAACTTTTATCGAGTGAAGACACATCTCGGTAAGTGATTATTGATATGTTCTCTACGGTATATTTATTCTGTACTATATTTTAGTACGTATACTATTAATAGTTTCAATACCGTAGCATATTCACATTATACGCGTAATTGTTAAATTATGATGTATAGTTTTGTTAATTCGTATTTTTAACCATTAAATTGTCGTCTGCTGTTTATCTTATATTTGTCTTATCAAAAACATAATTATGATACTGTAACAGTATATGATACTGTAACAGTACCTTAAAATCTATTCCATTGGAATGATTCTAAATTGCCGTCAAACCATGTTTTTATAGAGAAACAAGACGCCATAATTATAATCCAAAGAAGACGACACGTTTTGTGTCCCTTAGACTGCTGAGCGCGAAAATTGTCGGCTGCTGTATATTTTATCTTGTTTCTCAATAAAAACATGGTTTGACGGCACTTTAGAATCATTTCCATTCTCAACTGCTGTCAAATCATGTTTATGACGAGAAAAATCGAAAATGAAAAATTAACAGCACACGACAAAATTTAATTCAGCAATGTAAGGGTGTTAACTCACAGGCACGTTGTGGTATGAACGACAACCCGCCGTGATATCCAAATGTACTCTGATCGTACATTATCACGCGAGAAAATAATATATAGCACTATCTTGTCTATCGCACTGCATGGTCCCAGGGACCAGTAAATTAAAATCAATTTGAGCGCTAACACAACAAACGAATAACTAGACATGTGCTTCGTTCTCAAGCTAATGCAACTCTCTCTCTCTCTCTCTCTCTCTCTCTCTCTCTCTCTCTCATAACAGGAAACTCGATTCTTACAGGTGAGGTAATATGATATCTCGTGCAACGCTAGTTCGGCATGGGGCTCCGCGGGAACAGACATTATCACACGAGATAAATGACCAAGAAACATAAAAAATAACTGGCCTGATTATGGGCTACATAAGTTATGTAGCCCATAATCAGGCCAGTTATTTTTTTATGTTTCTTGGTCATTTATCTCGTGTGTTAATGTCTGTTCATGATCGCATATCACACAACTATGGCTCAGAATGATCAAATGCCTGATTTACAGCGAAACCTCTTTAAACCGACACAGGGTGTCCGGTTTAGAGATGTTTCACTGTAGTAGATCAGACTGACGTCACACGGCTTGCACAAAGAAAACATGCATCATTACTAGTACGGTTACTGAACCGTTTCACCCCTAAGTAACTGAATGGGCTGCGATATGTTCGCTTTGCAACAAATCCAATCATCGCAAAATGATTTTCAGACTAGTCCATTTATAAAAAGGGGGGATTTGTTGTTCTCAAAAATATGAAAAAAAAAACAACTTTTAAACAGTGCAGATCCTGATGAGACGGCTCGTTACGAGCCGGCTCATCTGGATCTGCACTGTTTGCATACACCGATATAGCGGGCTTTCGGGTTCAAAGGGTTAAACAACATGTTGACACAGCCGACGGAGTTGCACTTTGACCCATAATGGTATTATTAGACATTGGCAGTAAATGATAAAATACTGTTTTGTTTTGTACAAGTACACGCCGAGGTAACCCGAATTTTCTGTCTATAACGCAGATTGACTTGTAGACAGAAAAGTCGGTTAACACCGAGGCCACAAAACAACGTCATTGTCACGATTTGACATAATATGTGCCCACTGCCGATAAAAATGGCATATTGAGTGTACGAGAAGTGTAGTCCCAGATTAGCCTGCACGGTCTGCTCAGGATCTATACTATTCGCTATAGCACTGGGAAAACATTTCTGGCCTAAATAACTCGATAACTCAATTTACCCTTAGAAGGCGGGAAACGAAAATTATCTTCTGCTGTTGTTTTATATTTTATCTTCATTCTATATAAAATCAAAGTACTGAAAGTACTGAATGGCGGGAGACAAGTAGCCACTTGTGAATTTGCATACTCAGAAATTCCTTGTTAGAAATATATTCGATGTTGATTATTGGATGTACAATCTGCAAATTTGGAGAACTTGATCAGTTACTGGTGTTTGTAAAATACAGCCTGCTCTAAACACAAATAGGTTGATGAAGCAAAGGTGCTTTATGTCCGACTAATAAACCGTTTTACGAGGTATATTGCAGACGTATTATGTGAAATCTTTTCAAAATTATGACTGGGCGTAGGCCTACATACGTGTATGCTGCATGAACGGCAAAATGTTTTCATGAATTTTGTTTCGCTCACCCAGAGGGTAATTTTTCGAAAATCGCCTGTAAACCACAATATGAAAAAGAAATGGCCTTCGACGTCGCATTGCGACTGCGTGGTACACGATACGGGGGGCGTCTCAATAACAGCAATTTGTTCTCTTCAAAAGTAAAGTTGGGCATGCCAACTATTTTACACATAATGTTGAGCATTGCCGTTGCTATTAATAACTTGCTTTCAGTTCACTCGCTGACTTTAAATGTCACCTGACTGTTGTTAATTGTGAACGCAAATTGAGCCTATTGAGACGTCCCCCGATGAACAGAGAGCCACTTCCGAAAGTAGACCCGTGCAAACGGCCAGAATCACGATCCCAATAGCGTGGAGACAGTATGTCTCCGCTAAAAACATAGTTTGACAACACTTCAGAATCATTTCCAATGGAAATGATTCTGAAGTGCTGCCAAAGTATGTTTTGATTCGCATATCAATACATAAGTAAATAAACGGCAGACGACAAACGTTAACACGAGTACGGATACTGACCTTGAGAACCTACTCTAAACAGCATGTTTACATGAAATTTGATGTGCCTTTTTGACCCCATGGCTCCTGTTTACTTGTAGTATGTATTATGTGTTGCATGTTATCGAGACGTACGGAAGCCCATTAGGGCCACTGTCACTTTCTTTAATTTTCTCCATTTATTTCAAGATATTTTTCATTGAATTTTCCACGTATTCTGACCTATACGTACGGAAGCCCATTAGGGCCACTTCACTTTCTTTTAATTTCCATTTATTCAAGATGTTTTCTTGAATTTTCCAAGTTCTTTTCTTGAATTTTCAAGATATTTTCTTGAATTTTCAAGAAAAGATCTTGAAAATTCAAGAAAAGAACTTGAAACATCTTGAAAACAATATGTTTTCTTGAATTTTCAAGTTCTTTTCTTGAATTTTCATTTTTCAAAATGTTTTCTTGAATTTTCAAGTTATTTTCAAGATCTTTTCTTGAATTGTCAACATCTTTTCTTGAATTTTCAAGAAAAGATCTTGAAAATTCAAGAAAAGAACTTGAAAATTCAAGAAAACATGTCGAAAATTCAAGAAAAGATAAAAAAAAAGTGAAGTGGCCCTAATGGGCTTCCGTATATACGAGTGTATCTTTAGAAAGTGATAAAACACATAGACAATGATAAAACACATAGACCATGATAAAACACATAGACAATGATAAAACACATAGACCATGATAAAACACATAGACAATGATAAAACACATGATAAAACACATAGACAATGATGATAAAACAACATAGACCAATGAATAAAACACATAGACAATGATAAAACAGACTAATGAATAAAACACATAGACCATGATACAAACTAGACAATGAAAAAATGATACAACATATACAATGATACACATAGACATGACAACAACATAGACAAGATAAAACACATAGACAATGATAAAACACATAGACAATGATACAACACATAGACAATGATAAAACACATAGACAATGATACAACACATAGACAATGATAAAACACATAGACAATGATACAACACATAGACAATGATAAAACACATAGACAATGATAAAACACATAGACTATGTGTTTTAAATGATAAAACACATAGACAATGATACAACACATACACATAGACAATGATAAAACACATTATCAATAACGTACTAGATATCGACAGTTATTTTAATGATGTTGGTAACCCTTTTGAACGAGGCAAGGCCTTGAAAAAACAACGAAGGTACGTTTATGTTAAAATCTTTCTCAACTCTAATTTCAGCCAGAAAACATTAGAACAAAATACCCTTATTACAAGTGGACACAAATCCCCCAATTAGTTTTCATATTACTTCACTAGTAAATTGTGTAAAATGGCATACACATTCTGTTTGTGTTTTCACAGAACCACTTACTTTCAAAACCTACCCGCACTTGGACGCAAAGAACTTGCTATGGCCTTATCAGTTGACAGCTAGACACGTTCAGACGCTGATTTTCGGAAGTCGTAAAACTGAATATTTGAGTGGCCATATTGCTGTCATTAATTGATTTTGTTATCTCCAAGAGGTAACGTCATTGGGCAGGACGTGACGGGCGTGAAGTAAATTGATAAACTACGGAGCCCCGCAGGGGACGTATACTTTTTTTTTTATTAGTTCGTTCCCTTAGGGAACGAATTGTCATTTTGTGGCAACGAATTTTTCATTCGAGGGAACGAATTGTTATATCGTGGGAACGAATTGTTAAATTGAGGGAACAAATTGTTATTTCGTGGGGACGAATTAATAAAAAAAATCCATGTCCCCTGCGGGGCTCCGGAGTAAACAAATGTTATCTGTATTACATTATGTTGTCTGTCGTTATTTTATATTTTGTCTCGCATGGTTTGACAGCACTTTAGAATCATTTCCAATGAAAATCATCACTCGTGTAAGTTCATCACTATCTAACTATGAGATCAATGTGTTGGATATGGTGTATATTGTATTCATACTTTTTTTTCTAGAGCAAATAATAGAAATTACAAATTGTTTGAGAATAGTTTACTCCGCGTTTTGAAATTCAAGTATTTTCAAATATTTGCGAGTATTTTAAAATGTGTATTTACAAGTATTTTCAAAGTTTTGCGAGTATTTTGTACTCGCATTTGGAAAGAAAGACAAATGCGTATTCAGCTAAAATAAGGGCTATAATACATCAGGGGGCCGTTTCACTAAACTTCGTACTACTAAAATGTTCGGAAGTGCAGAATTATGAACGCGTCTCCTGAACGCGTCTATCATCTGGAGCTCCGCCGTCCAATGACCCGACTTGTACATGTTGTCATATGATATGCACGCGCTATTGCAGTCAGTGCAGCGATGTCGCTGTCCATATCGCTGACTTTTCAATGTGCAGTTTCCCGCCAAACCGCATAGATTACAAGCCTCATAGAGTACAAATCTTGTATGTTAGATAATGGTTATAACGGACACTGATCCGCGAATTGCTTTGGAATAGGGACCAAGGTGTATGATCACGCGGTACTAACAACAACAACAAGTACCGATTCAAAGTACGTATTCTTTTATAGTGTCCTTATTACGTAACGGATTTTGATGAAATATGGCGCATCAAACGCGTCTTGTTAAGCTGCATTTGGTGATCTCTGTATTTTCGCCAAAACTTCTGTCGTTTTTGCGAACGATTCTTCGCAAAAACGACATAAGTCTGTGCTCACTAGACTCACTAGACCACCAAATGCAGCTCACGAAGACGCGTTTGCTGCGCCATATTTCATCAAAATCCGTTGCATATTAATGAACATATCAAATAATACTTACTTTGGAGTGGGCGGCGTTGTTGTTGTTGTAACCACGTGATCATGCACATTGATATCACGCTGGCGGAGAGTGCAGTACCAGCGAATGTCGCAATATAAACACTCTGTCTGAAGTGCGGCAATCCATTTTCTGACAGTTTGGCTTGTATGTAAACCAGGTTCATGTTCACGTGGTTACAACAACAACAACAGTGGTTGAAAGTGTTGAAAGCGCTCCACTCCAAAATAAGTATTAGTTGATAGTTTCCTTAATAGGCAACGGATTTTGATGAAATATGGCGCAGCAAACGCGTCTTCAGGAGCTGCATTTGTGGTCCCGGGAGGTCGGCACATACTTGTGTCATACTTGTAGACACGAAATCGATTATTCGCAAAAAACGACAGAAATTTGGGCCAAAGTACCGAGACCACCAAATGCAGCTTAACAAGACGCGTTTGATGTGCCATATTTCATCAAAATCCGTTACATAATAAGGACAAAATAAAAGAATTTGTACTTTGCATCGGAAGGCTTCTGGAAGTTTCAGTACTTGCTGTTGTTGTTGTAACCACATGATCATACACATTGATAAAATGGCAACAGCTGTAGTAAACAAATTCAATTGTGCATGGAAAACGTGCGATGTTTACTACTATTATTTATCCCATAAACAGTGCTCCAGATAAGTAATAAGTAATTGAGTAGTTTCACTCTTATCATTTCTGAAGCAATTGGGTATTCCAATATTTTAATTGGGTAAAATTAAATCACACTACTGTTTACACATCAACAGACAACAATTATTGAATAGTTTGCTTCAAAATGAAAACATGTATTGGCATTTCATGAGAATTGTCTCCTTGGAGACAATTCTAATGAAATACCAAGATGTGTTTTCATGGAAAATAGGAAAAAATATGCTATATGTGTGGTCTGTTTTATTGTTTTCAGTAGCATGATAAAGGTACCACAAATTTGTTATTGCTTTTTGATACTCGCTACTTCTGATTTCTATTGGGTTTTTGGAAATTTTAATTTGGTATTTACGCAAATACGCAGCTTATCTGAAGCGCTGCTGGCATAAATCGATAACAGATGCTGCAAAAACTGATTAGCCCTCGGTTCGTGGACTTCTTTCTTTTGTTTGTTTTCTGCAGGAGTGGGAGTGGTGTACTTAATACTTATATGACGCATGCTATGGTCCTACGTCCATGTGTAACAGATGGCCTTTCACGAGTCGTACTTATATTGAAAATGATTATTTGTTCATCAAAGTACATAATTGTGACACAGCGTGTGATATTGTACCTTCGGAACAACTGCGTAATTTCATTAAATACGTTTACAAAATTTACAACATTTCCCGTAAATGGCGTCAAAAGTTGACACAATTTGACACAAAAGTACATGCGGATTTATCTTGTCAACTTTTTACTGTATTTGTATCTATCTATTCTATTCATAGATAGATAGATAGAAAAAATTGTAAATTTTGTAAACGTATTTAATGAAGTTACTCAGATCGCATGGCATGTCTCGTATATGACTCGAACGTGACGATGTTACTTTGCTAAGAAGGGACCCGGCCTTGAATGACATTAGCTGTTGATAGGCCGTTATACATCAACACATCAAATCAAGTAGCTTAGAAGGGAGCGATACAGCGGACTGAAGCCGTGGAATACCTTGTTCTACACCTACTCCTCCCTACCTCCCATTTAAAGTCATTATTCTCCTCTCTATTTTCAGATAAACCATGGCTATAGCATTTGAACACCCCGCACGGACGGACAAGAATGTCCTTGCCCACTACATGGACCTTGACCAGCCTGAGGACAGAGTCCAGTGTGAATATTTATGGATAGACGGCACGGGCGAGGGCATACGGTCAAAGTGTAAAACTCTCGACTTCGAACCGAAAGCCGCTGCAGGTGAGTGTTGTACCGCACCGCATTTGTAACTCGGAAATGTCTGACACTTTGTTGGTTGCTCGATTTAAGGGTCCCGATTGGCTCTTTGGCCTTGAATACCCGCGGATGAAGCCGCTATGTGGCACACCTGGGTAGAATCAGCTGGCAAGGCGGGAAATACACTTTTATTTCACAAACTCCAAAGTCGGGATCTAGGATCGAACCCGGGCCACCGGAGTGACAGTCGGAGGTCGTAGCACCTCGACTATAATTCCACTCTATTTCCTGAGACACGCATTGTTTTCGGGACCAGTTGTATATTTCTCTATTTTGTGGATTTTATAATGCGCAGACTATGCACTGGGCCATGTCTAAAACGACGACTTTTTGGTGTGAATGTCTTTCACTGGTGATCATCCCGCTTTCAATAGAAATTCCGGAATACACACATTTACCCGATTTTCATAAGCAGCCTGATTTATTAATCATTCATTCCATTGATCTTCATATTTTACCATCAAATGTATATTATAGGGCCACTCATTTGAACCGTCTCCATGAGACGGTTCAAATGCGTTGCCATATCATGTACTTTGGTGGCGATTCGAATTTAGAATGAATGTTTTGACACTAGTCAGAGTTCAATGACCGATGTATCTTCCTGGATGGAAAAACTAGTTCCTATCTGGGCCATAGAATATTTCTTCGGACCGAGTTCATATTTAAGCTACAGCTAAATCACGGTTCGTCCGCATGTACGAGGAGAAAATCCGCAAGCTTTAGCAGTGGATTATCGATCGTACATGCGGACGAATGTGATATAACTGTGTTATCACATCCTCATGTCCATACATTGCCCATGTGCTGTGTAAATGCAGAAGCAAAACTCGATTCTGAATTCTGAACCAAATCCTTACATTCGGTGTTTTCAAACGAAGTTATGAAATTTATCACGAGTGACATTTACGTTATAATGCTAATTTATGTTTGTTGTCCATTGCATGTGCACGCGAACATTCTAATTTTAATTCAAAATAAATCGAATACGTGTACATCACACGAAAGTGGCCTCATTTGCGTCCAATTATTATTTAGGCCTACGTGCTTGGTCTATAGTTGCACATTAGACAGCAAAAACAGCAGCTGTCGTGCACTCGATAGTATGTCACTCTAGATAAACAGATAATATGTGTGAATGTACGTGTGACTGGCTATCTTGTGACCGGTGATCGTCCTAAATATGTGGCTGTGGGCTGTGGCTGGAGTAATGGGCTATGCGACCAGTGTAGATCCAGATCAGCCTGTGCATCCGCACAGTCTGATCAGGATCTGCACTGTTCGCTATTCCATCAATGAAACACCAGTCTAACAAGTAATATAGATCGTGAGCATGTTACAGAGGGTGCTATTTGATCAGGAGCTACACTGGTGACAACTCCCATTATGATTTTGTACCTCCGGACATCTGCAGTAATTTAATTAAATACGTTTACAAAATTTACAATATTTTTCATAAAGCCGAAAGTTGACACAAGATTCAGAGTACATGCGAATTTCATCAACTTTTGACGACATTTACGGAAAATATTGTAAATTTTGTAAACATATATCATGAAATTACGCAGATATCTGAAGGTACAAAATCACATGGGTGTCACATATGTATGTCAATATATATATATATATATTATATATATATATATATATATTATAACTCCATTATCTACAATTACATAAATAGGACTGTATAGTGTGACCTGCTAATCTATTTATATCACGTGCCAGTCTGAACTTTTCCACGAGTGAAACGAGATCGGTAACCCAGAGGTGATGGTGGTCTGCCCGATTTATCACATCTTTCTGGTTCATTTGTTCTGTCTCCTCATTTATAGACATTTATGTCTATTGATTCAGACGATGGTAATGACGCTAAGTGTTGTCAATCCATGTTTTTGTTGAGCAAGAAGACGCACATAAAACAACAGCAACACACGATTGACGTTTCTGATTGACGTTCTCGCCTTCTGATTGTTAATACATGTAATGAAATATTTCATTGTATTTAGTCATATGGAGAAACGTTATATTATTGTTTGCCCTAGTTTCTCGACTAATGACATTACACCAGTTGGCCAATGACTATTAAATTAATCATTAATTGTTCGCAAAAAGTACAACATTATATTTATAACCAGTCATCATTGTTGTCCCATATTCCTGCACGCATCCTGTTGCCATGTGTGCGTGCACGCTTCAGTTTCAAAACGCCTAGAACGTAACGTTAGTATCACAAGTGGAAAACGCGTTTAAGAGTCGGACAACATTCAAACGGGACGAACAGTGTATATATGGTCTCTGATTCAAATAAACATCTGCATGCAAGTGGTGGGCCGAGCAACAATTGTTAAAGTTCACATGTAAACAAATTAATAAACTAATCTCTACTGACTCTGCTAGTGTTCGCTGGAAATCAATTTATTAAATATTCAATATATGAACTATAACTATTACTTTTAGCTCCAGTCTAGTCCCTAAATGTGGCTGTGACTGGGTAAATGGGGCTTATGTGTTTTCTGACCAGTGTGGTAGCACACCCCTGTAGCCTGATAGCGATCTATATTGCTGGTTCAAAGCATTACATATATTTCATTGATGGAATGGCGATCAGTGCAGATCCTGATCAGCCTGTGCGGATGCACAGGCTGATCTGGATGTACACTGGTCGCAACACCCATAAGCCCAATTTCTCCAGTCACAGCCACAAGTGACCATGACTGTTCCTGGGACGGTAAACCCGTTCATTTTCGCTTTCATTTTCACTTTCACTTTCACCTTTGCAATTGCAGAGTGCCCTGTCTGGAACTATGACGGGTCCAGCACATTCCAGTCGGAGGGTTCGAACTCGGACATGTACATCCACCCGGTGGCCATCTTCAACGATCCATTCCGCCGGGGAAAGAACAAGTTGGTTATGTGTGAGGTGTTCAAATACAACAACCTGCCCGCCGAAACAAACAAGCGATTCACGTGCAATAAGGTGATGACGGAAGCGAAAGAGCAA
Organism: Conchocele bisecta; assembly: GCA_029237695.1. Lineage (NCBI taxonomy): Eukaryota > Metazoa > Mollusca > Bivalvia > Lucinida > Thyasiridae > Conchocele > Conchocele bisecta. Next base: position 42,538,741 of record CM055271.1, on the reverse strand, counting down.
CGCCCTTGGTTCGGCATTGAGCAGGAGTATACCTTACTCACACATGAGGGGACGCCCTTCGGGTGGCCGAAGAATGGCTTCCCCGGACCTCAGGGTAGGCACTGGTGATTATAAGGTTTGATCATGTCCAGCCGTGTGCAAACGTTTGCTGTGGCCCGAGGGAACTGTTTGAATCCCAATGCCGCAGGCCGCGGGTTCAAACAGTTCCCGAGGGCCACAGCAAACGTTTGCACACGGCTGGACATGATCAAACGTTATTGTTACATTTCCAACACAAAACTGATGTAATTTGAGCATTATATTCAGTATTTTCAGTACTTTTATAAATCGTCCCATTCACGTAGATAATTTTCGGTATACATATTCCGGGGCCGTGTCATGAACGTCATGAAGTAGTGACGTCATGAAGTCACTTCCGCGTAGTGACGTCATGAAGGCACTTCCACGCGCGGCCGCAGAATGAACATTGCCTAAAGTCATGTGCATTCAGCAGCGCTATGTGCAAACAACGGAAACCATGTAACAATAATAGTTTAACCATACCACGTAAACACACGGAGAGGCTCTAACTTAAATCAGAAAGCCTCTTTGATTGGGTTATATATTTAAACAAACATGCTTTTCGGAACTAGCTAGTTTGCCACATACAGATCAAGTACTGTGAATTAAACATGTTGTAGACATATTTCAAACAAACCGAAAAGGAAACAAATTAAGTGAAAGTTGGGAGCTACATGGGGGTCTCAATCTTGTGACCCTGCCGACCTGCCGTGCAGTATATTTATAAATACACAGTGAAGAAAATCAATGGTCATCTGCCGCCATCCGCACTATCAAAAAATAAATATATATACTGTATTATTAGTTAGATTTTCAAGAATAGTATATATTTTCCATTATCATTCCGAAAATGGATCCATGATTTGTAGAAGTGGTAAAAGTAAAGGAAAAGTGTATAATGTTTCTAAAATATTGTTTATAAGTGTACTTGCACTACACCAAGCCAACGAACTTTAAAACTTACATGTTTAATTCCCCCACTGCAGGCCCCTACTACTGCGGCGTAGGCGCCAACAGGGTTTACGGGCGCGATGTTGTGGAGGCCCACTACAGGGCGTGTCTATACGCTGGGGTGAAAATCGGCGGCATTAACGCCGAGGTCATGCCCGCCCAGGTAAAGCCCTTTGGAGAATGTCTCACTTTGTTTACAAAACCGAATGCGTTAATCTTGCCAATATGTCAACGTTTCTGAACATCTATTGGTAATTTCAACTCGCAATCAAGCAGTTTGATTGGCTGTGCCTGAGCTGTAGCACAGCTCGGGCACAGCCGATCAAGCTGCTTACCTTCAAACACAATATTCAAGTAATTTGTAATAAACACATTTGCAAATTCTGGCACGATTAGTGCAGGCGGTGGTGTATAAATGACAGACGATAATAAGTTGTTGGAGGTCAATCGATGAGTCCAAATATAGGTAGACCACGTGTATTATCATATCATAGCCTCGTGTTCGTGCATAATAGCTACATGATAAAGTGCACGTGCATGCATGTCAATATAATATAGTGTATCTTGGTGCGCAAAATAGACATGTAGTGTGGCTCAGTGGTAATGAAGTGGGAGAATATCCGTTTGCAGAACTTTTATTCATTTTATTTGGTCGAGACTTCGAACCTCACAAACTCATTACTTTTGTCGATATAATTCTGTGAAACGGCGATGTGACATGATCGGCGAAAACATACTCTTCAAGTACACATATATGAAATGTGCATTCAGTTATTAGCTTTCTTCAAAGTGAGACCAACGCTCTACATGTAATCTCATGCTTTGTTAAATGAATGCAATTTGTAAGAGCAACACGCATACAAAATAAATATATAATAAAATATAAAGAAATAAAAATATATGTGTATATACATGTATGTATGAAAAACTAAGATTCGAACTCACTACCTACGGCATTGATATCCGCCACTCTAACCCCTCGACTACATAAGACTTGATGAGTAATCTCAAAATCAATATTGAAAAGGAATACTGGCACGTACTGGTATATTTACCTGTCTCACCTATTCTGTGTTTCGTTTACGACCTGTTTGTTTGTAAACAAGTAGCAAGTTATCGTCTGCGGACTATACTAGAGTTGCTAAATATTGTAACCAATTTACAATCCATGCTACACGATTCAAGATCACCTGTGCCATAGTTAACTACACAAACGTCACCTAGATCCGGCTTATGCAAAGTGCATTGCAAACGGGACGCAATTTATACCACAAATGGGCATAATGTAGAAATGGCAGTCGAGTTCACTGATTACTAAGCTGAGCTCCAGTTAAGGTGGTCATTTGACCAACTTGGGGTGAAATTTTGTTATTTATTCATCAAAAATGACAAGTTGGGAGTCCTTTAGAATCGTCTCATTGAGACGATTCTAAAGCACTCCCAACTTGCCATTTTTGATGGAGAAATAAGAAATTTACCTCCAAATTACGCACCTTAACCAAAACACACTAGCCTGGTATTCTTTTATAGGCTGGCTTATAAACTTGATGTATACCAAAACACACTAGCCTGGTATTCTCTTATAGGCTGGCTTATAAACTTGATGTATACTAAAACACACTAGCCTGGTATTCTCTTATAGGCTGGCTTATAAACTTGATGTATACCAAAACACACTAGCCTGGTATTCTCTTATAGGCTGGCTTATAAACTTGATGTATACTAAAACACACTAGCCTGGTATTCTCTTATAGGCTGGCTTATAAACTTGATGTATACCAAAACACACTAGCCTGGTATTCTCTTATAGGCTGGCTTATAAACTTGATGTATACTAAAACACACTAGCCTGGTATTCTCTTATAGGCTGGCTTATACACTTGATGTATACTAAAACACGCAGCCTGGTATTCTCTATAAACTTGATGTATACTAAAACACACAGCCTGGTATTCTCTATAAACTTCATGTATACCAAAACACACTATATAGCATTGGTTTATTCTGTCTTATTTTAGGGCTGGCTTAATAAACTTGATGTATACTAAAAACACACAGCCTTGGTATTCTCTATAAACTTCATGTTATACCAAAAACACACTAGCCTTGGTATTCTCTTATAGGCTGGGTGGCTTATTAAACTTGGATGTATATAAAACACTCTAGCCTGGAGTATTCTCTTATAGGCTGGCTTTTAAACTTGATGTATACCTCAAACACCTTAGCCTGGTATTCTCTTATAGGCATGGCTTATAAACTTGATGTATACCAAAACACACTAGGCTTGTTATTCTAGGTATTAGGCTGGCTTATAAACTTGGATGTTACTAAAACACACTAGGCTTGGTATTCTCTTAATAGGGATGGCTTATAACTTTGATGTATTACTGAAAACACACTAGCCTGGTATTCTCGTTATAGGCTGCTTTATAAACTTGATGTATACCTCAAACAACTAGCCTGGTATTCTCTTATAGGCTGGCTTATACACTTGATGTATACTAAAATACACAGCCTGGTATTCTCTATAAACTTGATGTATACCAAAACACACTAGCCTGGTATACTCCATGAGCTGCTAAAACAATCAACATCCCTGGTTTCAGTGGGAGTTCCAAGTTGGGCCCTGTGAGGGGATCGATATGGGAGACCACCTCTGGGTCGCCCGGTACCTGCTGGAGCGCGTGTCCGAGGACTTCGGCGTCGTGGTCACCTTAGACCCGAAGCCGATGAAGGGCGACTGGAACGGCGCAGGCGCACACTGTAACTACAGCACGTTGGCGATGCGGGAAGAGGGCGGGCTTAAGTAAGTAGAACGGCAGTTTATATAACATTGGCGGGTGCACAAATATGTAGAGGATCTCAAACGACTTTCCATTTGATGTGAGATATATGAAACAAGTCGCACGCATTTAAATCAAATTGCCGACCAGTTTCATATCGAATGGAAACGAGATTGAGATTCTGTTTTTATCCCGTCAACAGTGCATATGTGCCGTGAAACACGTTGCCGTGAAACTTTTTTGATATCCTGTCAATACGACAATCACTGCATATGAATATGTGCGGTTGTCATACTATTTTAAAGCAATTTGTACGTGTTGACGGGATAAATAGAATAGTAGGTTAGTGCCGTGAGTGGGAAAAATATCTGGCGAGGCACGGAAAATGGATGTGCTTCGCAGAGCCTCGCCCATCCCGTTTCCTAAGCCTTGCCAGATAGTTTTTCCCATTCACGGCACTAACCTACTATTCTCTATATCACATGACTTCACACGCCAAAGAGCAGAACACTTGGAGATATCCCATACATTTCAGCAGAAACGACATTGACTATTTTCGCTTATAATGTAACGTCTCCACAGAGAAATAGAGGATATTCATATTTTTTCAACGAATATGACATATGTTCATCGAGTGGTGTGAAATATGGACAGTTCACACCACAAGATGAACATATATGTCATGCAAAAATATGAATATTCTATTTATTATATACCGCTCCATGGAAATTAGCAGTTTTTAGACTGTATACGGTACTAAATGTGTATTTGCAGCCTATTTGCAGATGTTTTCTTTCTAAATACAGAATATGAATATAGATAGTGGAAGTAGTCGTATTTTCACCGGAAGTTGTTTATTTCATCAAGTTGTTTATTTCATCGATGAGAACAGATGACTTTTATTTACATCGCATTACTATGTATTTCATCAGTAGGTATATAATAAATGATTTTAATACTAGAAATATACATATTATTATAAATATGCCTGATTGTAGGTTCCCGTTCTTTGTAAGCACATCGTACTACTAAATGGGAGCACATTCTGTCGATTGCGGAGTCGCCGATTTATTTATTTCTTTATATAAAGGAATAGTGTCTCCGATATGGGCGGCCACTGATGAAACAGATGTTCACTATATATTTGCATCGCATGTCTGAACAACCAAGCTGTACATACGGTTATGATTACCTCTTTACACAAGCCAGTTTTTAAATGGTTACATTTTTGCATACCTGGGCCCCAAAGGATGCCAAACCCAGGTATGCAAACATGAGTTTGGGTTTAATATTTCTATTTTGTTTCATAGCCACATTGGGTTCGATACACTACATTGGCACTGTATTGTTAATCTTCCCCTTGCAGGCACATAGAAGACGCCATTGAGTTATTGAGAAAACACCACGACCGTCACATCAAGGCGTACGATCCCAAAGAAGGAGAAGACAACAAACGACGTCTCACGGGACTTCACGAGACTTCGAGCATCCACGACTTCTCGGCGGGTGTGGCCAATCGCGGCGCGAGTATCCGGATTCCCCGCCAGGTGGCGCAGGACGGTTTCGGTTACCTTGAAGATAGACGGCCGTCGTCTAACTGTGATCCATACTCAGTGACTGAGGCGGTTGTGTACACGACTGTTTTGAAAAAGTAAACAGAGCTTCTTGTTCCTACCTCCACACACATGTGAATTAGGTACAACCAGACTTCTTTAAACGGACACTTTGGGGATCTCAGGGTGTCTGGTTTTGAGTGGTGTCACTGTATGTCATTTGTCTTGACTGTGCATAGGACGGCGAGGTCAAAATTACTTGTGAAGCGGTGTAACGTTCTGAAACAATGGAGAGACACTCGGAATGTTTCGGTGAGGTGAAAGCATATACCAGTCCATGCATCGGGATATGGTTTGCCTCGGCTTTTTGCGTTACAAATGATACATACATGAGGCTGTGACGGAGAAATGGGGCGTATGTGGTTTACGACCAGCGTAGATCCAGATCAGACTGTGCATCCGCACAGTCTGATCAGGATCTGCACTGTTCGTCATTCCATCACTGCAACACCTGTTATGATTCTAAGAAGCAATATTGATCATTATCAGGCTACAGACGTGTGGTATTTGATCACGAGCTACACTTGTCACAAATCCCATAAGCCCCAGTTCTCCAGTCACGGCCACATGATGTTATGTATTGTTGACATTGCAATACCAAAGGGAACTGAAACAAGATGAATCCCCGCGAGTCACTGCATATGACAATACGATTCAGCACATTAATGTGTCAGCGCAGCTGAACTTTTTCAGCGTATTACTTCTATGGTTCGTGGGCATGTTCCTTAAGCGATGTCAAATATTGTTGAAATTACCAAAAGGACACCAAAGTTGTGTTTCTTCTGATGATACATTTGACTGTTGACATCATTTACGGATGATTTTAACCAGATCTTTTTGTTTTGTAGTTGTACTTTATGTATTTTTCATGTTTATTTGGGTAAATAATGAAAAATAACATGAATTTGGGTACATGGACTGGCTTGTTTTGAAATCATAGCTGTATAATATGAGGAATACATAAGAATCACAGTTACCTGTACTAGTATATACTTCAATAGCCGAATTCACCAAAATTGCGAAACATACTTATCTAGCTAAGTATATAGGGAGTCATCATTTATTTTCCCCTAGATGGATTATTTCATATAGAACTAACACTGCATATATTTGATGATTAAAAGTACGCAGAATTATTATACTGAATTTATTTCATGATCACAGCATCATTTGCTACTATGTCAGTTACATGGTTACGGTTGGCATTAATAGTGTGTTCAGTTACATTGAATTTATGCAGATAATCAGAGGATTTTGATTTTCGTGCCTGTTTTCGCCTTTGTTCCTCCAACCCTCTAAGGGTGTGAAGAGCAGCTATTTTAGTCATTGGCAAACATGCAGCATCATTTACTGAATCATCACCACTACAATTGTTGGATTTACATTTATTGAGCATATGTTCAATAAATGTAAATCCATCAATTGAAATGCCATCAGAAGCAGATTGCCTTCTTTCCTTTATGTCAGTTGGCAATCTACGGTTTGCAGATGTATTTGTTTCTGAAGTGGCCATATTATTTACTGTCTGATTTGTTTCAGTGTCAGCTGACTTATCATCATAAGCATGTGTAGTTGTTATTGACTTGCTGTGATAATGTAATAAATTCAGTATAATAACAAAATATTAAACTTATCCTTAAATTGAAAATTTCTCTCTCTTAGCCAGATAAGTATACTATTTTTGGGAAATCGGCGACTGAACTTAAGTTCTAAACTTAAATGTCGATAGTGATTGACAATCAAATGTGTAACTTTGTAGCGATGGGTTTGCATATTTCTGATAGTTACATAACATGCTCTCATAATTTAAATACATAAATGAATGTACATGTACATGCCAAATTCATTTTATGTACACATTCCATTAAAAAACGATCATCTTGAATGCAATATTTTGACAGTATATATGAAACCATCTATTACAGGCAATGTTTTGTCCCTTCCGTCTTACCTTATGATTATAGTGAGCCGTGCTCAAAACATGGTTGGACAACACCGCCAATTCACTTGATATTAACACTAGTGGATCACCTCCCCGTAAATCCGGACAAGTCATTCTCGCCGTGAATACTTATATATTATACAATGTATCCGGCTATACATTTCATCATTTCCAATGGAAATGATTCTAAAGTTCTGCCAAACCATGTTTTTATTGAGAACGAAGGCAAAATATAAAGCAGCAGCAGATGACAAATTTCGTATTCATAATTTCAATGGTTGTTGTACATTTCATCTAGTGGTGTTTGCCAATTGTGTGAAGACGGTCAAAGGGAGATAATCAAACGTAACATGGAAGCTAAAACGTGTGCCAATTCAAAACGTCATTCACGACGAAATCCCACCTAAATGTAATTGCGACTGATAGTTGAAGGCGTCGGTGGAATAAGGGAGCTAACTCCCTCGAGGAGTTAGCTCCCTTCTTCCACTGACCCCTTCAATTAGGGATTGTGGAAAGTTACTATGGGGATTTTGGTCAGTTTTCTGAGCTATTAATCTGTTGTTTTGTTTTCATGATTATTTCAAGTATGTATTAAACATGTATTTAATGAAATAGTTACACTCAAACAGCCATTCAAATACAGTTGCTCCTGGTGAAGTTACACATTATCTTAACATGAAACTGAAGGTGGTGGTTAATGTGGGGACCTTCTGTGTGAACGGCAAGGAATAAAAGTCTGGAATTATTATGCCGGATGTGATACATGTACAATGCAACCTCTCTAAACCGGACACCAATATAATATAATATATGAATGATCTCATTCTGAGAGGTTTCTTTGTAACGCATCTCGGATAACAATGCATGTTCATGATTGCAAAATACATAAGTATGTCCCAGAATGGTCATATGCCTGATTTACAGTGGAAGAACTATAAACCGGACCTCCACAGGGTGTCCGGTTTAGAGAGGTTTCACTGTATACACTTTGGTAAAAGCACGTATTTCCGCATGGGATTTCTGATATGACACATGTACACAAGTTGCATGCTCAAAGCATCGAAACGTCGGTTGTGATTTAAGCGGTCTTTGACAGAACCATGTTTTGTGAATGGAGAAACTAGGCTTATGATATATGGGACCGTTTCACTAAACTTCGTACGAACTAAAATGTTCGTAAGTGCAAACTTATGACAGTCTGTAAATTTCACTTTAGCAATGGTCTTTTGTAAACAATTATTGGATTTACATTTATTCAGCCTATGCTCAATAAATGTAAATCCATGAATTGAAATTTCCAGACGATCTTAAGTTTGAACTTGCGAACATAATAGTGGTACGAAGTTTAGTGAAATGGGCCCCTGATCCGTCACAATGGATGAATCAACGGGGCTTATGTAATTTGTGGCCAATATGTATAAGTTAGTGTTCACATATTTGAATTTTAAGCTATGAAATACAAGGGAGCGAAATATGTGAACAATAACATATTTATAGTTCAGCCAAGTTTTACTATGCATCTCCCGTCTGAGTATTGATTTTCCACTTACTGATTAAGTCTGGTAATATGCAAGTTATTGGGGTTTAATGTTGCAATATGTGAACAATTAATGGACCTCAATGCTGCTTAATAGCGATTGGCTTACAAAGTTGGGCGAACAATGAACACCAGGGGCCCGTTTCATTAAACTTCGTTTAGAAATAAAAAGTTTGTAAGTGCAAATTTAGTATCGTCTGGAGATATCAATTAATGAATTTACATTTATTGAGCATATGCTGCATATGCAGCCTATGCTCAATAAATGTAAATCCAATAATTGTTTACAAGAAAACACTGTTAGTGTGAAATTTATATCATAATTTTGAACTTTTTTTGAACAGTTTAGTCGTACGAAGTTTAGTGAAACAGCCCCAAGATCCACCTAGTCACGATTTATTGTTATATCAACCAATTCAATCACAACCTGTGTGTTTAATGGGATCTAGTAATGGGTATATTATACATGTATATGTAAAATATATTATGTATGCTACATATTTTACCGATGAAATCATGTTATTGATCCATGTTCCAACATATATTAAAGAACATTTTTACTGTTTGTTCCGTGACGTGCAATGTTCCATTTTGATAATATGTTTTAAATGAACCAATACATGTAAGCAATAATAGGTCGTATCACCAAGATGATATATGGCAAGAACACGTTTAGAAATCTGGGATTAGTTTAGTAAAATAACATCAAAGGTTTACTAATATTTCATAGAAAAATCGTATTTTTCCTGCATGTGCTGTCAACTTATCGAATCTTTTTAATTAATATGTGAATACTCTGTAGAACAACATATCGCCTATCTGATAGATACGTTATCTCATTATTGGTGTTAAATGCAATTTTATTTCCGCTGTAGGCGTTGCATTAAAAAAGACACGACCTAAGATCTAGAAAATGAAATTAAACAAAACAAATTTAAAAAAATGGCCCAACACATCCATTTCTATATACTGTATATAAATAGGTGGTGTGGTAACTTTTAGAATGAACATTTTCTGTGTCTAAGTTCCGATTATTGTCCCTATGTTAAATCTAGGTTTTATATGTATACGTATTTTATGTATTGTTGTGGGTGTGGAAGGTGTTAAACGAACTCCCACCCATACATATATGACACTGCCATGTACTGTTGAAACATTAAACATTGATACATGCTGCTGCTGCCGTTGCCTCTTTATTCTTTATTCCTGCCATCGAGTTGGAAACTATACTAGCGGACTTTAAAAACGCCTCACCCTGGTGGATTTGCTTGATGCACTACTATTTTACAATTGAAACATTTATTCTATGCAACATACACATTTTATGCGTGCATAACACTTTAATACATTCTCGGGTCTGAATACGCTCACATGATGTCACTGCCAGGCCACTGTATGTCACAGGAAGTTCCGGAATGGCGAATCTTTGAATTTAGTAACTGTTTAGCCCACTACGGTTGATATGGACACGTTGAATCGCCTGGCAACCACGGTCTGTGCAACACCCGATTCGAAAACTCCCAAAAGTCTTGTCTGTCATTTACGTTTAGTCCGAAATTACTATTTTCGAAAAAGAATCCAAAAAAAAAAAAGAAGATTTTTTTGTTTTGATTTTTTTTTTCTATAATTGTAATTCCTGGCATTGTAACACTGTTATGAACCTTTAATTTTCATTGTATTAGTATAACTTGCTGTGTATTCACTGACTAACATTTCTGTCCAAATTTGCACGTGCATTTCCAGTAAATGGGTTCAGGAGGAAAGATGACTCGTTGAGTGCACAGACCGTCACGTTTGACTGAATAAACACTGCATAGGCTAGAATGAGCATCCGTACAGTCTGATCAGGATCTGCACTATTCGCCATTCCATCAATTTCGTCATGCAACAATGTAGAGCGTTATCGGGCTAGGTTACATTTGACCGTGGGCTACACTTGTCACGCACTGACGAACTTGTTTCACTAAACTTCGTACGACTAAAATGTTCGTAAGTACAAATTTAGGCTGCATGCCTATGCTCAATAAATGTAAATCCAATACTTTTATAAATGTAAATCCAATATTTGTTTACAAGAAAACATTGTTAATGTAAAATTTTGAACTTACGAATATTTTAGTCATACGAAGTTTAGTGAAACGGCTCCCATGTCTCCAGTCAGAGCCTAGTGTGATACTGACAAGTCGTTACATTTATGTGCTCGCTGATAAGGATCTATACTTGTCAAAAAGGCAAGAAGTCGCGTGTGCTCGTGGCGATCTACATATAGCCAGCAATATTAGTCGAAAAAAAGGTAAAATAATATAATTTATTGTGTAACATTGGCTTTCACAGTGTAATAACATGGCGACCATCTTGGATTTCCGCCATTTTGAGCACTTTGACTTTCGCCGGCAGTACTCTGACCTGCAATGTAACTGTTATATGTGTATATGTCAAAAAACAGCATCAAATCTTTTCTTCATTTGAGAGGGAGGTAAAGTGTATTTTTGAGCAGATAGGCGATTGTGGGGTTTATGCTATATTAAAACTAATAATACAGTCTAGTACAGTGTATTAACTATGAAAATGAGATCGCTACATAAAACACGCTAAGTGGTCATTACAGCATCAACGCAGTGTGCTGTGCTTATGCAATGCATATAATCTAACAGTTGTGTTGGTGTAATGTGACATACATGTATGTATATATAACACATTGACTGATTTCATAAGAAACTCGGCATATCTTCATTTCTTCTGAAATCCTTGAACTCGTTTCAGGTCCGGTGAGATCATCGTTCGATGCAAACATAAATGTGATGGGATATATGTATTTTTCACGGCACTAACCTACTATTCTATTTATCCCGTCAACACCTACAAATGGCTTTTAAATGCAAAAAAAAAATAACCCCAGTCACCACGCAGTGATTAGGTCGTTTTAACAGGATATCAAAAATGTTTTACGGCACCGTGTTTCACGGCACATACGCACTGCGTTGACGGGATAATTATAGTTTATGTACTCAGAACTACAGTCAAGCAAGTTGCTTGTGTTCAAGCACTATATCCAAGTATTTTGAAATAAAGAAATTGACAAATAATGGCAAGATTATCGCAGGCGGTAGTGTAGGCGAAAGTGGCAGGTCACTTTAAACGCACATTACAGTGAGGTTCGGGCTCTCCCGAAACACCGTGCAGCACGTGCAGAGAGTCAGTTTGTACATTGCATTGTACATGTATATCAAACTGGCAGGTCATTTTATACACACAATAATTGAGGTTCGGTTTCTCCGCTGGACCGTGCAGCACGTGCAGAGAGTGAGTTTGTACATGTCATATCTACAATAGAGTATACATCACCACACAGTCGGTACATGTACCTCTCGCTACCGGACTGACGAACGGAGGGAACACTCCATAGCGCTCAAGGTGAGTACCTGTTTTCCATTACATTACATTACATTACATTGCATTGCATAACGGTTATGACGGAGTTGTACAATGTATTTCCAAATTTGCGTTTGGAGCGTTCTTTGTTAAAATCTCAGCTCTACGGATGTGTTTTACTATTTCATCCTGTCTTTTATATTTTATCCCGTCAACACAGTGCGTATGTGCCATGAAACGCGGTGCCGTGAAACATTTTTGATATCCTGTCAATACGACCTAATCACTGCGTATGAATATGTGCGGTGGCTGGTGTTATATTTTTGCAAGCCATTTATAGGTGTTGACGGGATAAATAGAATAGTAGGTAATGGTTAGTGCCGTGAATGGGAAAACATATCTGGCGCGACACGGAAACGGGATGTGCTCGGCAGAGCCTTGCCCATCCCGTTTCCTGAGCCTTGCCAGATATTTTTTCCCATTCACGGCACTAACCTACTATTCTCTTTTTCCCATTCACGGCACTAACCTACTATTCTCTATTTCTGTATCCGTGAGATAGGATACAGAAAATATAAAAGACAGATGAAATAGTAAAACACATCCGTAGAGCTGAGATTTTCTAAGCTACACATCAAACGTTGAAAGCATGATTGGTGTTTCATCCATAGGAGATTTATGGGATGAACGAAAAGCCGATGTGATAATCCAGTTACACTGAGGATCTGTATGAATCTAGAAGAAATGACAGCATTCATCATCTCAGTCAACGGAAGTAACTTCATTTACCTTTGACCGGCTCGCTAATTGTAAGTTACTAATCCGCATGTAGGCTGGGAACCATTTTTCAACCAACGAAAGTACGGACTGGTTTCGTGATTTGTTTTGTCGCTTATCTGAATAGGTAATCATGAATTAAATATTGTAAATTACATTAATATGGGCTATTTCTTGCCATGTATTCATGTTAATGTGACTTTCCATAGGCAGTGTCGATCTGGCACAAAAACAAAATCAGCTGGTGAACAGCAAGATAAATCATGAAACCAGTCAAAGGTAGCATAATTTACGTCACTTCCGTTGGTTGAAAAGAAAACAACGACAAAAGCATGGCGAATGTCCCACCTTCTCATATACTATACATCCTGCGATAGGATTAACACATCGGTTTCGTTCATCCCATAAAGTGCCTATGGTTTGTTTCATCGATGGAATGGCGAATGATAAAATTCCTTCACTAGACACCGAGAGAACCCGCTCCACTACGGTTGCCATGACGACGGCCGCGGCGATGCGCGGTTACTCTGCGGCCACGGACAAGACGGTCCTGACTCGCTTCCTTGACCTTGAGCAGCCGGCGGACAAGGTCATGTGCGAGTATATCTGGATCGACGGCACCGGCGAAGGCCTCCGAAGCAAGTGTAAGACGCTCGATTTCGTGCCGAAAACGGCCGAAGGTAAGTTTGTAAATTCGGATGGATGGGTTGTAGCCTAGGATTTATGACAAGACTTCCAATGCGGAGGTAGTCGAGAACATCACCGACCCAATCACGTTGGGTCGTGATAGCTGCTATTTGTTTATTGGCATTTTATATTTTTCAATAAAATTGAATATATACAGCATCTTACTGTATAAACACTTGGATTGAACCCTAGTTTACATTTACAAACATACACTAGCATTACATTGTTGATTTCAATACAATTTTTTACCAAAAAAAATGTTTATTTGTCTGATATTCATGATTTTTTTTTATTTCTCTAAACAATAAAAGCTCAAAATATTTCATAACTATTACATGTATTTACATGCCTATTGAAATAGCTCGCAAGTTATTTAATGTAAAAATACATGTATATGCAAATTTGATACTTTGTCAAACTTTGAAAATTCCTAAATGTGGCAATGAATGGAGAAATGGGGCTTATGGGTTTGCGACCAGTGTATATTCAGATCAGCCTGTGCATATGCAACGTCTGATCAGGATCTGCACGGTTCGTCATTCCATCAATGAAACACCCGCCATGCTTCTAACAAACAATATAGTTCGTTACTAGGTTACAGGAGTGTGTTATTTGATCAAGAACTACACTGGTCACACATCCCATACGCCCCATTTCTCCAGTCACAGCCACAAATGACCATATACAATTATTGTCTTTTGAGGTGTACATGAGGTTTACGGACCCGAGGTCAAAATATCAGGCCGAAAAAAAAAGTGTTCACTTTTTTTTGGGTTTCACACAATTTTCAATAATTAAAAAAAAATGTTTTTTAAATTTTAGGGCCCCCAAAAAAATCGGCCTCTAAAGTTTTGTTTATTTTTTTAAAAGAAATAGACTAGTCTGAGAATGATATTCGAAATGTGATATTCACCTGGAGGTGCAACGAGACGAGTTCGAGACTGATATTCAGGTGAATCATATATGTCCACAATCACGTGACCCGCAATTGGACAATCTCATTGGTTGAAATTCTTAGTCATATAATAATAGCTGTTGCTGCACAAGTCATCATGTTGAGACAATATTTCAGTTTCCAGTGGGTACGCGAATACAAAACGCAACGCAACAAGAAGTTCCCATTAAATTCAGTCTGATCAGGATCTGCACTGTTCGCCATTCTTTCAATGAAACACCACCCTTCATGCTTCACACGCAATGTTGGTAATTACCAGGCTAAATCAGTTATTTGATCAGGAGCTACACTTTTCACACATTTTATAAGCCCCATTTCCCTCGTCAGTCACGTGTATATCATATACCTGTGCCCTATATTTGCTATGCCGTATTTTCGCTCTGTGATATATTCACGTTGTCCTATATTCGCTCTATCATATGTTCCATGTGTCGTGTACCACGGGTTCTTGAAGAACGGTTCATATTTCGGTGTTTTATAGGTTATTTCGGTATATCTGGTGGTGTTGGTGCATTGTTACCAATAATCAATTTACGTCACCTCTGGCGAATTACACATAACTAGAAGTGCACCCGTCATTTGACAGTATAAAATGGGCGGACATGTTGTAACGGCGAATGTGTAGATAATTGAAGATTTCTGTCGTGTGTAATGATTGAGCATTAGTAGTTGCACAACATTACGTAAACTACCCAAAACCGAAGAAATCCACCAAAATCTACCCACAATCCATCAAAATACCCATGACACAAACATACAGACCACCTGTACAGACCACCTGTTTAGATACCCGTGTCCTGTACCCGTAGAGTGCCCCGTGTGGAATTACGATGGATCCAGCACGTACCAGGCGGAGGGCTCGAATTCGGACCTGTACGTGCACCCGGTCGCCCTGTTCCGTGACCCCTACCGGCGGGGCAACAACAAACTCGTCCTCTGTACGGTCTACAAGTACAACAACGAACCCACAGGTATGTGGAGACCGTGATTACACGTATAACAATGATCCCACTAGTTTGTTGTATCCGTTATGTATAAATATAACGAGGAACCCATGCACAGGTTTGTTGTATCTGTCAGTAGTTTCGTATTTAAAATGGTGTCCATTTTACCAGCCTGTATTGACCGAATACGTACCGACTGGTAACATATTGTTGTAATAGGCATTGACCTGATACAAACATCCGGGTTACAACGAAGTGAAAACTGACATTCGATTGGTCGGATGACGTTATGTGACGTGACCGAACGACGTCAGTGTAATGGCGCAACGTAAATAAGTCCGCGTTCTGTTCATAGATAAGACGTCATCTGTGGTCACTTTCGAACATAAACGTTACCTGCTACATAGAATACCAGGTTACTGTCTTTTGATATCAAGTTTGTCATGCTCGGCCCGTAAACTGTAGGAATTCCTACGTGTTCGCTAGCATTTCATGATAATCTTGATATCAAGACACTAGCCTGGTATTCTCTATTTACCAGGTAACCTGCCCTGTATTGACCGAATACGTACTGACTGGTATTGTATTGTTAAGACATTGACCCGATACAAACATCCGGTCTACAATGAAGTGAAAACTGACATTCCATTGGTCAGATGACGTCACATATCGACGTTACCGAACGACGTCAGTGTAATGGGCAACGTAAGCAAGTCCGCGTTCTGTCCATAGATAAGTAAGTCATCTGTAGTCATTTTCGAGCATGTATATAACGTTACCTGATAAATAGAATACCAGGCTACTGTCTTTTGATATCAAGGTTATCCCGCTCGGCTCAGAAACTGTAGGAATTCCTCGGCAAGCCTCGGAATTCCTACGCGTTTCCTAGCCTTGTCTAATAAACTTGATATCAAGACACTTGCCCTGTATTCTCTATTTACTGGCTAACTATAATGGAGACTGATAACAAATTGCCGTATCCTGCATTGCCTAGATACGCACATACAGGTCACAAACTACTACAGTGGAAACTATGAACCGGACACCCTTGGGAATCCCATTGTGCTTAATTGTATCCCCCGGACTCCGTCGGGGGATACTATGGATTTGACAGCGCGCCGCGTCCGCGTCCGCGTCCGCGTCCGCGTCCGTGTCCGCGTCCGCCGCAGACACTTCTTGTCCGGAGCATAACTCGAACACCCTTTGGAATATTTTCATGAAACTTCACACATGCATAGACCACGACCCAAAGGTGTGTCGCGCACAAGAATGATAACTATTGCATAGCTAATTTTTGAGTTATCTCCCTTTTTTGTTTCTCGCACTGATTTCGTGTCCGGAGCATAACTCCGCCACCCTTTGGAATATTTTCATGAAACTTTACACATGCATAGACCACGACCCGAAGGTGTGTCGCGCACAAGAATGACAACTCTTGCATAGCTAATTTTTGAGTTATCTCCATTTTTTGTTTTGCGCACTGATTGACCATAACTCGACCACCCTTTGGAATATTTTTATGAAACTTAACACATTCAATTAGACCACGAACCGAAGGTGTGTCGTGCACAAGAATGACAACTCTTGCATAGCTAATTTTTTAGTTATCTCCCTTTTTTGTTTTCGCTCACTGATTTCCTGTCCGGAGCATAACTCGACCACCCTTTGGAATATTTTCATGAAACTTCACACATGCATAGACCACGACCCGGAGGTGTGTCGCGCACAAGAATGACAACTCTTGCGTAGCTAATTTTTGAGTTATCTCCCTTTTTTGTTTTGCGCACTCTACAAACTGGACAATAATGCATGAAGACCTGTTTTCTCGTCTGCTCTGTACACCTTTTCTCGTGTGCTCTGTACACCTTACCTGTAGAGAGAACAATAGAAACTGGGAGAACCATGTGCTAGCATGGGCTAGCATGTGCAGATGTCCAGTGCTTGACCACTGCTGACCAGGTAATTTATACAGGTAAATCACTACATTGGGTACTGTGTTGAAAATATTGTGGCATTATGTGGACCTGTGCAGATATATGTAGATAAATATAGGACTATTAAAAAAAAATTCTGTGCTCCAGTAGCAAGCATTATTATTTTTAAACTTTTTTTTTCATTTTTTTTTTTTCATTTTTTTTTTTCAAATTATTTTTCAATTTTTGTCTAGTAGCATAAGGTGGTAAGTGCTATATACAGACTATTCACCTGTGCATGTGCTAGCATGTGCAACTGACCACTGACAACTTACAGGTAATTTATACAGGTAAATGATTATATTACATTTCCGTAAACTGTGTTGAAAATATTGTGGGAATATGTGGACCTGTGTATATATGATATGTAGATAAATATAGGACTATTAAAAAACATTCTGGGCTTCAGTAGGGAGCATTATTCTTTTTCTTTTTTTTAATTTAATTTTTTTTTCCATTTTTTTTTTTACATTCTTTTTCAATTTTTTAACTGACCACTAACTTATTACAGGTAATTTATACAGGTACATTATTACATTTCCGTAAGCTGTGTTGACAATATTGTGGCAGTATGTGGACCTGTGCAGATATATGTAGATAAATATAGGACTATTAACAAAAATTCTGGGCTCCAGTAGCGAGCATTATTTAAAAAAAAAAAATTGTATATTACATTTCCGTAAACTGTGTTGAAAATATTGTGGCATTATGTGGACCTGTGCAGATATATGTAGATAAATATAGGACTATTAAAAAAAATTCTCGGCTCCAGTAGCGAGCATTATTTTTTTTATTTACATTCTATATTACATTTCCGTCAACTGTGTTGAAAATATTGTGGCATTATGTGCACCTGTGCAGATATATGTACATAAATATAGGACTATTAACAAATAATTCTGCTCTCCAGTAGCTTCACACATGCATAGACCCTAAAGGTGTGTCGCGCAAGAATGACAACTCTTGCATCACTAATTGTTTAGTTATCTCCCTTTGTCCGTCACCGATTTTGTCTCCGGAGCATAACTCGATCACCCTTTTTTCAAACTACTTGTGTATCTGGGGAGGGGGATACACATGCGCTTGACGACAAGCGTCCATTTCTAGTTTAGATGGGTTTCAATGTACTTTATTTCATTGTCCTCTGTTCATGACTGTAAATGACAACAGTTGGTTATCGAGCTCTTACAGTGGAACCCCTCTAAACCGGACACCCTGGGAGGTCTCCAGGGTGTCCGGTTTAGAGAGGTTCCACTGTATACAAGACGGTTCATGGGTTGAACGGAGACACATGGCGTTACCGGATTACGTCCGTGTCGTGACGAAAAGTAAAAAGTCAATGAAAAGCATGTTGCATGTATCAGGCTTGACTAGGGAACGGTAGGAATTCCGAGGCTCGCCTACGTTTTCTAGCCTTGCCTGGCAAACATATCAAAGCATACTAACTTGATATGATAATCTCCATCATTTTGAGTTATAAATTAGATTTGTGCGGGCTCATTATGTTTTTGTCTCTCCCACGATCGTGGAATGTGAGACATAGCGGTCACAATTCCGGCATGGTCGTCGTCGTCGTCATTGTCGTCGTCATACTCCGACACTTTTGGACGTACTTCCAAAGTTCGCATCTCTTAGTCCGTTAGTCGGATGATTACAACAATTTGCAAATAAGTTTGTTACATTGATGGTGGCTATCCAACCAGTGTCATGCGGGTGACCGTGATCTTGGTGACCTTGAGCTCGGTGTCAACGATTTTGGACGTACGTCCAACTTTTGAATATCTTTTGATCTGTTAGTCGGATCATTGCCAAACGTCACCACTAGCTGCCTCTCATTCATAACTATCTATCCAATGTAGTTCAGGTGAATTTGAACTGTACCATGTTAACCTTTACCTTCATGTTAATACATTTGGATGTTCGGTACAATGTTGAATATTACCCGATCAGTTTGTCAGATAATTACCAAACTTAATCATTAGCTTCCACACTTCGATGGCTATCCACCTAGTGTAATTCGGCTGACCTTGACTTTGGTGATCTTCACATTGGTGTCATGCAACAGTTGGACATACACAGCCACAGATAAGACCATTGTTTTCAGAGACGAACCACCGCCGCGAGTGTGTGAAGCTCATGGACCAGGCCAAGGACAGTCACCCGTGGTTCGGCATCGAGCAGGAGTACACGTTCCTGGACTTTGACGGCTACCCGTTCGGCTGGCCCAAAAACGGCTACCCAGGGCCGCAGGGTACGTTGTCGCGTTGTATGTACACAATATAGTGGCGGGAAGTAACTCTGAAAAACTCCCGTACGTAGTTTTGCAGAGTTACTGCCCGCAAATATATACAATAATGCTAGAGTATGGGACCACAACGGCGCCACATTGATGTTATCGATGTTCGTACGTGTGGTGTTTGTCCATCCGTTTCACGATACTAAGCTTAATTGTGGCTGTGACTGAGACATGGGGTTTGCGATCGGTGTAGATCCAGATCAGCCTGTACATCCACACAGCCTGATCAGGAACTGCACTGTTCACTGTTCCATCACTGAAGCACCGTCATGCATCTAACAAGCAACATAGATCATTATCAGGCTACAGGAGCGTGCTGTTTGATCAGGAACTACACTGGTCACAAAACCAATAAGCCCCATTTCTCCAGTCACACCCACAATCAATCAATCGATAAATCTATCAACTATATTACAGGTCCGTACTACTGCGGAGTAGGGGCCAATAAGGTATACGGGCGGGACATTGTGGAGGCTCACTACAGGGCCTGTCTGTACGCGGGCGTGACCATATGTGGCTGTAACGCCGAGGTGATGCCCGGACAGGTGGGTCTATTTACACGAATATGTGTGGCGACTGGGGTGATTTCGATTGCATTTTACAGCTATTTGTAGGTGTTGACGGGATAAATAGAATAGTAGGTTAGTGCCGTGAATGGGAAAAATATCTGGCGCGGCACGGAAACTAGATGTGCTCGGCAGAGCCTGGCCCATCCCGTTTCCTGAGCCTTGCCATATATTTTTTCCCATTCACGGCACTAACCTACTATTCTCTCTCTATACCCAGGCTCAAGGTCAAATGAAATGTCCGTCCTGTAGATGCGTGCGCGTTTGTTCCATTATCCTATAACTTCTTTACTGTATGGGCGATTGGCTCCAAACGTCATGTGCATGTTTCTCATCATTCATATTTGCATTACCCGCCCTACACATGTTCCCCCCATGCCCATGGTCAAGGTCAAATTACAAGATCAGTACATTGTAAGTTTAGGTTCATTAGATTAATTCTACTTTAATAACTGAGCGATTCGCTCCAAATGTTCTGTGGTATCCATGTTTGTCATCATCCATATTTTCATTTCCCGCCCACCAATTATCTCCCCCACCCCCACCTTCCTTTACACAACGTCAGTGTCAAATAACTTCGAAAGTTCTGTCCAATAGACGCGTGACAGTGTCTCCATTCTGCTATAACCTCTTTATTATTATCAGATTATACGAACGATTGGCTTAAACCGTCTTGTGCATGTTTCTCATCATTCATATTGTCATTCAACACCACACCCATGTCCCCGTCCCTTCTCATGTGCCGAAGGTCAAGGTTAAATAACTTAATATACCTTCGTCAATTAGATGCATGCACATTTCTCCATTCACCTATATAACTTCTTTACTGACTTAATATTACAAGTTCATGTTTGTGATTCACCAACCACATCGATAGGATACGGAGCCCCGCAGGGGACATGGATTTTTCTTTTTTATTAATTCGTTCCCATGAAATAACAATTCGTTCCCTCAATTTAACAATTTGTTCCCTCGAATTAACAATTCGTTCCCACGATATAACAATTTGTTCCCACGATATAACAATTCGTTTCCTCGAATTAACAATTCTTTCCAACGAAATGACAATTCGTTCCCTCAATTTAACAATTCGTTCCCACGAATTAATAATTCGTTCCCACGATTTAACGATTCGTTTCCGTGGGGAACGAATTATTTCGTGGGAATGAGTTGTTAAATTGAGGGAACGAATTGTTAAATTGAGCGAACGAATTGTTAAATCGAGGGAACAAATTGTTTTTGTGGGAACAAATTAATAACAAAATAATTCTACGTCCCCTGCGGGGGCTCCGTAAGTGGATACATATCATTGGGAAATAATTTGCAACAAGTGTCAATATTTGTCATCTGTAATATTTGCAGTATGATTAGGATCTTGTTGTTTTGCTGGTTGCAGTTAGCCGGCTGCAGTGGCGAACAGTGTGAATGAATATCTCGTTCGCTGGCTGAATAAATGTACACACGGATAGGATACATGTTCCGTTTAAACACTTTGCAAATTCTATTTATCCCGTCAACACAGTGCGTATGTGCCGTGAAACACGGTGCCGTGAAACATTTTTGATATCCAGTCAATACTATTTTTTCATTTTACAGCCATTTGTAGATGTTGACGGGATAAATAGAATAGTACGTTAGTGCCGTGAATGGGAAAAAATATCTGGCGCGGCACGGAAACGGGATGTGCTCGGCAGAGCCTCGCCCATCCCGTTTCCTGAGCCTTGCCAGATATTTTTTCCTATTCACGGCACTAGCCTACTATTCTCTATTTCCCTCCACCGTATAACAGTGGGAGTTCCAGATCGGACCGTGTGAAGGTATCGAGATGGGCGACCACCTCTGGATGGCCCGTTACCTCCTCTACAGGTACCCGTCTCTATCACAGGTGTATGAATAGATGGTCAGTATGTTGGTCTCATATGGGTATTTTGTTGGATTTTGGTAGATTTGGGTGGATTTCGGTGGTTTTGGGTTATTTACATAGTTTGTTCAACTACTAACGCTCAATATTTACACTCGACAGCAATCGTCAATTATCTACACATTCACCGTTCCGATCTTTCGGACCCATTTTATACTGTCAACATCGTACTTACTCGCGGCAGGTGACGTATATTGTATGTTGGTATCAATGCATCAAAACTACCAGATATACCGAAATAACCCATACAACACCGAACTATTAACCGTTCTCAAAGAACCTGTTATCTCTATACGTGGCTGTGACTGGAGAAATTGGGCTTATGGGATTTGTGACCAATGTAGCTCCTGATCAAATAGCATACCCGTGTAGCCTGATGACGAGCTGTATTGCCTGTTAGAAGCATGACGGGCGTCTCATTGATGGACGGGCTGTGACTCACGGGTAGAAACAGGGGACCGTTTCACTAAACTTCGTACGACTAAAATGTGCGTAAATGCAAATTGAAGATAATATCGGAAATTTCAATTGGTGGATTTACATTTATTGAATTTAGGCTGCATATGCAGCCTAAATTCAATATATGTAAATCCAATAATTGTTACAAGAAAACAGTGTTGTGAAATTTACAGACTATCATAATTTTGCACTTACGAACATATTAGTCGTATTAAGTTTAGTGAAACTGCCCCCAGGACTGACAATACTTGAAGGTAGTGAATTCAAAACCTACCGTAGGCCATGAAAAATACTTTCATAGTATGTACATCCCACTGGTCTGTCGGATGAAACTTTTACCTGTGGTCTCGTCTCTTATATGACCATGGCTGTTGCTGGGACGTTAAACCCGATTAATGTCTTTTCATTTCCGAACCCACAGGGTGTCCGAAGAGTTCGGTGTCAACGCGACGCTTGATCCCAAACCCATGGAGGGCGACTGGAACGGGGCAGGCGCTCATTGTAACTTTAGCACGCTGGCGATGAGGGAAGAAGGGGGCATAAAGTAAGTTTGTGGCGATGGCTAGTCCGTCGTTGTTTCCGGGAGGCATGGGCACGCCTATCCTTAACGACGATACTTAACCCTTAGACCGCTACTCGCAACAATTGTCGTCTGCGGTTGATTTTATATATTGCCTTATCTCAATAAAAACATGTTTTGACAGCACTTCAGAACAATTTCCAATGGAAATGATTCTGAAGTGCTGTCAAAGCATGTTGTAAATTATTCTAAAGTGCTGGCAAAGCATGTTTTGATAATAAAAATGGAAAATAGAACAGCAGACAACACAATTTAGATAGCGGTCTAAGGTTTAATGATTCGTATCATAACTAACTTACTGGATTCACACCTGTGGCGAAGCAATCTTGTGTAGTATGGGTGCCTGGCAGCAGATCAGGACACTGTTCCGTGCGGAAAGTGTTTATTGTAATTGTAGTGCTAGAGTAGTGTAGAGTGTTGCCCACTGTATTTGACCTTGGCATTGAAACCCAATCACTCATTTTTTTTGTCGTCTGCTGTTTATTTTATATTTTACAATAATTTACAACATGCTTTGACAGCACTTAGAATCATTTCCATTGGAAATGATTCTAAAGTGCTGTCAAACCATGATTTTTTGTCGCGCTCGCTTGCGGAAAGCGCGATATAGTCGGCACTTTGACGTACATACTTGTGTCCGGTTAAAGTTTTGGTTAAAGATTTTTGGTTAAAGTTTTTCGTTATACTATATCTCTGCAACTGCTTCGCCCATTACCTTGAAACTTCACATGGGAGTTTATCATCGTCTATATTTTCATTCTACCCCCCTACCGTGCGGCCCCTGTGCCCAATGTCAAGGTCTAATTACTTTGAAATGTTTGGTTAAAGTTTTTGGTTAAAGTTTTTTGGTTAAAGATTTTCGTTACACTATATCTCTGCAACTGCTTCGCCCATTACCTTGAAACTTCACATGGGTGTTTATCATCATTGTCACGCCCGCTTGCGGAAAGCACGATATAGTCGCCACTTTGGCGTATGTCCGTCTGTCCTACGTCTGTGTGTCCGGTTAAAGTTTTTTTGGTTAAGGTTTTTCCGTCTACTATATCTCTTTTTTTGTGTCCATGCCTCGCCCCAAGGCGCGACATGCAGGCCGCGGCCATCTAGTTATCGAGAAATAAGGCAAGATATAAAAGCAACAGCAGACGACATATTCTTGTAGCCTTATGTGATCTATATTTGTGAACCCTTACACCGCTATCATATTTTTTTTGTCGTCGGCTGTTTATTTTCTATTTTCCATTTTTATCATCAAAAACATGCTTTGACAGCACTTTATAATAATTTACAATATGCTTAGACACCACTTCAGAATCATTTCCATTGGAAAATATGGTTTGATAGCACTTCAGAATCATTTCCATTGGAAATGATTCTGAAGTGCTATCAAACCATATTTTGTATTGAGAAATAAGGCAAGATATAAAACTAACTAGCAAACGACAATTGTTGTGTGTAGCGGTCTAACGGTTAAGAGCGTGCCAGATGTTTCACAATTTGAACCGCAAACAGTGTATACGATTACCCTGATCAGGTAGCAAACTTATTGTGACGTTGACCTACTTTTTCGCTTCACTGACGATGCTTCGACGGCCGTATATTGGGATATCCGGCACTCCTGTTTTTTAGGAAAATATTCCAATCTGGGGCACGTTTCACTGAACTTGTAGGACTAAAATGTTCGTAAGTGCAAATCTAGGATCGTTTGGAAATTTCAATTGATGGATTTACATTTATTGAACATAAATGTAAATCCAATAATTGTTCACAAGAAAACATTGTGATGTTCACAGACTCGTAATTTTGCACATTTTAGTCCTACGAAGTTTACTGAAAGTGATGAGGAGTGATGTATGATGAATTTCACCCTAAAAATGATCGAAACAAAACGTGTCTGCTGTTTTAGATTTTGTCTTCATTTCCAATAAAAACATGCGTTGATAGCACTTTAGAATAATTTCCATTGGAAATGATTCTAAAGTGCTGTCAATCTACATTGTTGACGAGAGACATGGCAAATTAAAAATAAACATCAGACAATAAAATTTAATTCTGCATTGTAAGTGTTCGGTTTACCCACACTAATGTCGGAACATGTTTGTCATATGAGGCGGTTTCAATTCCAGCCGCTGACGTTTTATGCCACCACCAGGTGGTCACATGAGATCGAATTTATCTTTCTTAACAATAATTAAACCTATATTTTAATTAGTGAAAAACCAGGCAGAGCAGAATTGGTGCAGGTTATTGGAAATTGGGTCCCACTACATCCATACGAAAGATGAAAGTAGCAGAGAATAGCAAACATGTGATCATTGGTTAATTTATATAGGAAAAAAACCAATGGTGGTGTTGGACCTTAACCCTTTCAACACCGCAGACCTGTTACTGTGTAGAGAGGTACTGGCAAACAGTGCAGATCCAGCCAGATGAGCCGGTTCGTGACGAGCCGTTTCATCAGGATCTGCAAGTAATGTTCATATTTTTCAGAACATAACTACCCCCTTTTCATAAAGGACTAGTCTGAAAATCATTTGGTGACCATTGTATTGGTTGCAAAATTAACATATCAAATTTCATTCCAGTTACCGAGGGGTGAAAGGTTTAATACCTATTTTCTCTATTTACAGGCACATAGAGACGGCGATAGAGAAACTGTCGAAATGCCACGTGCGTCACATCAAGGCCTACGATCCCAAGGAAGGCAAGGACAACGAGCGACGTCTCACGGGACTTCACGAGACTTCGAGCATCCACGACTTCTCAGCCGGAGTGGCAAATCGCGGCGCGAGTATCCGGATTCCCCGCCAGGTGGCGCAGGATGGGCGGGGCTATTTAGAGGATAGGCGGCCGTCGTCGAATTGTGACCCGTATTCCGTCACGGCAGTACTGGTGCGAACAACAGTTTTGAACGAATGAAATGAAACTTGAGAATATAAATACGTTATCTGCGCATGCTGATTAAAACAATGAGTCTAAAAGAGGTGTCTGTTATTTTAAAAATCACTACTCTCCCCACATAATGGAGATGATAGTTTTACGAATATAGCTCCTGGTCACACAAAGCACACCCATATGTAACCTGGACGCGGTTCTGTGAATAGACTGGTCGCAAATTCCAAAAGCCACATTATATGAACTTATCGAGCCATAGTAACAAACGGTACAATGGAACGTCCCTAAACCGGACACCCTGGGAGATCCGTCCACAAGGTGCCCGGTGTAGAGAGGTTTCACTGTAAATCAGGAATGTGTAATACATACAGTGAAACCTCTCTAAGCCGGACACCCTGGGAGATCCCCAGGGTGTCCGGCTTAGAGAGGTTTCACTGTAATCAGGCATTTTATCATTCTGAGTCATCGTTGCTATTCGATCATGAACAGATATTATCACCCGAGATAAAAGCCCAAGAAACTCATCATAAATATTATCACAAATATTTTCTTGGTGTCTAGTTTAGAGGGGTTCCATTGTATAATGTTCTAAGCACCTCATGAATGTGATATAAATAGCATATGCACGTACATCACAACACACAGCATGAATATACATGTAGTAAACTATAAATGCTCGAAATAATTATGAAATGATAAATGTTGATAAATGTCCGAATTATTCACTATAAAATAGCGAAAGTATTATGAAATGATCCATGTTTGAACAATCTTTATTACAGAATAAACTGCACAGGATTAACAAACATCGCTGATACAATTTGTTCACCTGAAAAATTTGTATACGCATGTTTGCTTGCTTTCTAGCTCTGTATAATTATCCCCTC
This sequence comes from Conchocele bisecta, assembly GCA_029237695.1. Lineage (NCBI taxonomy): Eukaryota > Metazoa > Mollusca > Bivalvia > Lucinida > Thyasiridae > Conchocele > Conchocele bisecta. Next base: position 42,511,546 of record CM055271.1, on the reverse strand, counting down.
GCAATATGGGATCTAGCGTTAGTCCATGTACGTGCGTGCATACTTCATATGCAATTCAGGGCCTAAAAATAGCTGCTGGGAGGTCCTGGACCTGCAAATTGTAATGTCGGACCTTCGTATTTCACAAGCAAAAAGTCCGCCGGACCTGTGATAAAATGAAAATTGCGATCATCATTCAGTGTCGATGCTAAATCAGTTGTGATTATCGTCTTGTAAGATAAGTTTTAGTGACACAGTCAAGTATTTACACATGGTGTGACGAGAAACTGGTTTTGACAGCACATGAGAATCGTCTCCACTGGAGACGATTCTCATGTGCTGTCAAAACCAGGTTTTTGTTAAGTCATTTAGTATGAAACGCACATACATGTTTACATCAATATGTGGAATCCGAATAATATATAGTTACTTAGTAATGCATGTGTGCAATATGAAGATGTTAGCTGTAGGCAAACATAAATTATAGGTGATTTGAGAAACTCTTACAAAAATGCATCTTAACAAGACGCGTTTGATGCGCCATATTTCATCAAAATCTGTTACGTAATAAGGACAATATAAAAGAATACGTACTTTGAATCAGATGGATTCTGGAAGTTTCAGTACTTGTTGTTGTTGATGTTAGTACCACGTGATCATACACCTTGAGATTGACAGATCCATCCAATAAGGCCAGTATCTCCTACTTTCACTATTCGTATGGATGCTGTGCAAGCAAACGGTGTCTGTCACCTCAAAACACCCGCACTATTTTTTTTATACCGAACTATTTTTTCAGAAGAAACATTTGTATAAGAATGTGTGGTTTTCTAATCCCGTACACTTTATTCTGTAATAAATTATTATGTAAACTAAATGAGCAACGTTCTGACCATTCACTACACTGTCAGTCATAACGGCGACCCAGGAGCCCGTTTCACTAAACTTCTTACGACTAAAATGTTCGTAAGAGCAAATTCAGGATCGTCTGGAAATTTCAATTGATGGATTTACATTTATTGAGCCTATGCTCAATAAATGTAAATCCAATAATTGTTTACAAGAAAACATTGTTAATGTGAAATTTACAGACTATCATAATTTTGCACTTACGAACATTTTAGTCGTACGAAGTTTAGTGAAACGGGCCCGAGTTTTACAGTACATACACTTACATATTATTCAATAAGTAACGAGCCGTCCCATCAGGATCTGCACTTTTTGCAAGTAAGTTTCATATTTCTTAGAACAAAAACACCCCCTTTTCATAAATGAACGAATCTGAAAATCATTTTGTGACCATTGGATTGGTCGGATATCACAGTCCATTCTAGTTCCTTAGGGTTGAAAGGGTTAATGATGACCATGTTCCAGCCGTTAACACCACGAGTCTCTCAATACCAACTTTGGCAGCATTACTTATGTGGTTAGTCTGAACATTGTGCAGATAAATTTGAATCGAATGGAATCGAACGTTGTTTAAACTTGGTCCGATTCAAATTTCTCTGCACTACATGGTCATCATTAAAAAGGAAGAAACCGCAGTCGTATTGGTGAAAAATTAAAACAAGCAGCTTGATTGGCTGAGCCTGAGCTGTATTACAGCTCAGGCTCAGACAATAAAATTGCTTGATTGCGAGTAGTGGATAATCGCCTCTGTCGAGACACGACTCACAAAACAATGTCAATATGGTGGTTTTGAAATTCATATGGGCGACACTCAGCGATACTTAACTCTTTGATCCCGAAATCCCGCTATAGCGGTCTATGCAAAAAGTGCAGATCCAGATGAGCCGGCTCGTAACGAGCCGTCTCATCAGGATCTGCACTTTTTGAAAATAATTTTAATATTTCTTAGAACAAAAACACCCCCTTTTAATAAATGGACGAATCTGAAAATCATTTCGCATATCACAGTCCATTCCAGTCCCTAGGGTTGAAAGGGTAAAGGTAATTGCCGAGCTCGTATATGATTTTCGTCAGTTTCATGCTCACTTGTGTATATGCGAGTATACTAGTAAAAGACGTAAGCAATATTATGACAGGTATTCTAACATGTTAATACTACCAGTAGAGGAAATATCGGGCATTTTCGGAGGTGTAAGTTTCCATCCGGTATCACAAGCAACGCTATACAGTGAAACCTCTCTAAACCGGACACCCTGGGAGGTGTCTAGTTTAGAGAGGTTCCACTGTAAATCAGGCATGTTACGATTATGGAATGGCGTGTTTTGCAATCATGAACACACATTAACATCTGAGATAAATTATCAAGAAACCCTTCACAAATAAGATCACAGATGTTGCCTTGGTCTCCGGTTTAGAGAGGTTCGACTGTATATCAGGAATAGTTGACTTAAGCAGATTGCCGGCATAAATTGAAAGTTTTTGTTGTGGGTCAGGAAATCCAAGATGGCGTCCAAGATGGCCGCTAGTTTTGAAGGCATGCATACATTGTCCTGGAAAATCACATTTCTTAATTTACATTTCCGACTGCAATGGAAATAAGTTCACCATATTAGCGAATACATGTGCACATAATTGGCGGCCATATTCCGGGACGCCATCTTGGATTACCAGGCCCGCACTAAAAACTCCCAATTTATACCGGCAGTCAACATTTCCCGCACATTTTGGTATAATGCGTCATATCGGATGGCAGCATAAATCCTTAACCCTTAGAATGCTGGGAACAAAAATTGTCGTCTGCTGTTCTTATTTTTCCTTATTTCTCAGTAAAAATATGGTTCGACAGCACTTTAGAATCATTTCCATTGGAAATGATTCTAAAGTTCTGTCAAATATTGTTTTTGATGTGGAAAATGGAAAATAAAACAAACATAAACAGCAGACGAGAACATTTTGATTGTAAGGGTTAAATAATCCACGGTTGAGCCTGAATTTCCTCTACCATACTATACTGAAGCGATTAAATAACGCAACAAGGAGTTAAATAATAATTATCTTATTTATTCACCCATTACATAATTTCATGGGAGGAGAAAAATCTGGCCTTTGTTCACAGGTGGTTGTTGTTTCCAGGTTCATTTACGTGGTGATTGAGTAATTGGGAAAACAAAATAGTGGCTGCTATAGACCGGTAACTGCTATTCTGAGGTGGCCTTAAACACAGGTTAACATAGCAATTCATTATCTATGCAAATAACCCGGAATTAATATATCAAAGTCTCGTGGTACGTCATGGTCACATGGATAATCACATAGATGCGTTCTATAATAAGGCCATACCAATTTCTTTCTCTGCTAAGCGTCCGTGTGCGGGTAGGTTTTGAAAGTGGTTCTGTGAACAAATAAACACAATATGTATGCTATTTTACACTATTTACTGGCGAAGCAATATGAAAACTGATTGGGGGATTTGTCCAAGTATTAAATCCGTTCATGAATGTCCACTTAATAAGTTTTATAATAAGAATATTTTCTTCTTTTTTTCTAAAGTTTGCTGGCTGAAATTTAAATTTATGTTGAAAACTTCCTCCACCGTTTGCAGGGTTTAGCATAAATTTACCTTCGTTTTTTTTCAAAGCTTTATTTGTATTTACCGGATACGTAGGTATGTTTTGGTCAACTGTGGATGCTTAACATAGAAGAGATATCAAGGTGCATGCTCACGTGGTTACAACAACAACAACGTCGCCCACTCCAAAGTAAGTATTATTTGATAGTCTCCTTAATATGCAACTGATTTTGATGAAATATGGCGCAGCAAACGCGTCTTCATGAGATGCATTTGGTGGTCCAGGGAGGTTGGTACAGACGTATGTCGTTTTTGCAAAGAATCGATTTCCGTGTCGGAGACACGGACATCGATTCTTCGCAAAAACGACAGAAGTTTGGGCGAAAATACAGAGACCACCAAAATGCAGCTTAACAAGACGCGTTTGATGCGCCATATTTCATCAAAATCCGTTACGTCATAAGGACAATATAGAATAATACGTACTTTCAATCGGATGGATTCTGAAAGTTTCAGTACTTGTTGTTGTTGTTAGTACCACGTGATCATACACATTGTATATGGTATGGCCTAACATGTAAACCTCCTTGTTGCGGATTTAAATCGTTTAAGTATATAAAAGCTATTAGTAATACACACAGAGGCTACCTTCCACCTCATAAAATGTCGATCCACATTGAAATTAATGGTCGTCGTTGTGAATTGGTCGTTGGTCATCCTAGAGAAATTTCGAGTTGTCCGTTTCTGCGATCATTGTCCTGTAAGAATTGTGACCCTTGTTAGTCTCGCTCATTGATTCTCGGCCAGTTATTCATTCGATTATCAGCCATATGAGGATAATTCAGAGCTCCAGTATCATGTAAGATGCGTAATTTGTTCAATTTGTGGTGACATTTCCTTATTTCTTCGCCAAAAATGGCAAATTTGGAGTCCTTTAGAATCGTCTCATTGAGACGATTCTAAAGCACTCGCGACATGCCATTTTTGATAGAGAAATAAGAAATTTGTCCCCAAATTACGCACCTTAAATGGAGCTCTGTATATGCGATATTTTCTGCACTGTAAACCCAAAATGTTCAAATTTAGAACACAATTTGAACGCAAAAATGCAACAGCTCTTGAACGCGTAATTGTTTCCATGACGTGTTCAACGAGCATTCTATATATTAACGCTGGTGCTCAAAACATTAAAGCAATATGTTCTAATGTCAGAATTATTTGAACACTGGTATTAAATTTGAACGTTTTTGTATTCAACTTTGAACACATAGCATTCACACTATGAACGCTGTATATTCAATTTTGAACACATCAAGTGTTCCAGTTATTAACGGATTTACGCGTTCAATGACGATGCAACAACTCTTAGAACATGTTCAATATCAATGTGTGCAACTTTGGAACATCACATAGATACATGTGTTCATAATTTGAACATACACACAGTGTAGTGTTCTAATTTGAACAGTGAAGTGTTCTAATTTAAACAGGGAAGTATTCTACTTTGAGCAGAGAAATGTTCTAATTTGAACACGAGTGTTTGTCTTTTCTTTCATTAGAAAATGTGAAAGGTAAATGACGTTGAACTTTGACGAGATGTTCTGAGCATTTGCGCAGAACATCTCGTCAACGTTCAACGTCATTTACGGAACATATCGTAAATGTTGTAAGAATTCATGAGAATTCTTACATTTTCTTGAGTAAGTGCAAAGCCATATTTCTTGTTTCATACTGAGTCACACAGTTGCCAGCTTCATGCGATCCT